>JBCJKH010059605.1:39971-61234 GCA_039877255.1 Loriculus beryllinus | reverse complement strand
TGAAGTTTTCATTAACTTCTTCCAAAGAATGAGCTTGTGGCAGAAGAGCATAGTTGTTAAATCATAAACATTATCTGTCTATTAGTTTTATATATTACAGATCCAAGCCCCAGTCATGAGCCCGAGGTTTCTTTATGGTAGGTAGGTACTGTAGAAATATGAAATGTAATGTCATTTCCTACCTGTAGAAGTTGAATTTACTATGCACTGTCAGGCTTTCAGAGTAACCATGAGATTGTGCTGCTATCAAGTGAACACAGTTTTAAACCTTTTGTTATATACAAATGTTCTGCTGTTCTGATTTTTGAACAAGATATCAAACAGCTGCTAACAGCATCCCATGCTATGATACATAAACTGCTGCCTCTGTATCTTTTGAGGATGTCTTCGTCTCTTCGAGATTGTTTCACATTGTGATGGAGTTTTTGTACTTGTTCCTTGCTCTGCCTGTTCTTGAAGAAAAGATGATTTCGTAAGATACCAAACAGCCAATTTGTTGGTAGTGTAATTTTGCCAAGAAAGTTGCATCTAGTGGCAATGAATATATATGGAGTAAATTTGTCCAGCTGTACTTATTCCCCTGAAAAAAATGTGATTCATAATTGGAGTTTTGAACTGTACTGTAGACTTGGTCTTTCTGCCAAGTGGCAGTCCCGCATGTATTTTTTATAGCTTATTTTTTCAAATCTGCATGGCCCCAATGTCTAGGGAGGTTTAATAGTATTAAAAGATATTAAAAGATCCAAAACCTCAAAATCGAACTTAGCCTGAATTAATAAAACAATATGAAAAAAAAGGGGGGGAATTTGCTTTTACATACATAGAACAAAAAGAGCACTACTGGAGCCCGCGGACAGAGCCAGGGGAAATAGAGTGAAGGAGTCTGTGCATTTTTGGCTCTGTGATGTAAATTAGGACTGTAGCCAATTGCACTGTCCCCCATGGAGAATGTCCAACCTTGGGCTATGTAGGGGAAAAGGAAAAAAGCCTCAAAAACTAAGCAAGCCGTTTGTTCAGATAATGTATGCTGAAGTACAGAGGAAAAGGAAGACCATACACCATGAAAGGATAGTTGATTACTAATATCCTTGTTGTTCTTGGGAGTTATAAGTGGATACCATATCTTACATAATTTGAAAGGTTGAATGTTATTGCAGTGTATGGTTATGAACTTTGAAAAAGTATCTGAAGTTTTAAATAAGATTCTTTTTAATAGTAATTTTGTCATTGATTTTGTGAATGCTTAGGAGGGCTTGTGGGAACGGGAGATGTGGACTCGGGCAAAGAGCAAGGAGTAGGAGAGGAGGACTGAGGAATTTTGTAATTTCAAAAGCAGAAAAAGAATTGGAAACCAAAAGTATCAGTCCCAGGTGGTGAAAAAATAGAGAAAGTTACTCCTTGTTTCTTTGTTTTGCTCTTTCCTCTGCTTGCTAATCTAGTTTTCCTGTCCTCTTCTGCTCTGGTCACAACTGTTTCTCCCTATCAGGAAACATTTTCCTCACAACTATTTGGCCTCGTGAAATATTGGTAAAATGGTAGAATTTGTTACTTACATATTAGAAGAAAGTTGAATCTGGCTTCCCCAGACTGAAATTTTTTTAATAGGCTGTTCCTTCAGTGTGTACCCAGCTATTCTGATTATGGATCAAAACCAAACATATATATTAAAACCTTAATCAAAGCCTTTAAAGTTCTTTTGCTTAGTTTTCAAGTGGAGCAAACAGAACAGATCAGTCTGACCCAGGAGACAAAGCTGTGGTCTCAAAGTGACTATTATTGTTAAAAAACTATTTCATATGCGAGATTTAGAAAGATAAGTTCTTTTTCTACAGAATAGGCATAATTGAATGTTTACTTCTTTTCTTGAGTTCTTGAGGAGTGGCTTACTTAGCATGCATAGTCTGAAAGCCAAGTCCTTATTTAGGAGGTAATTTAAACTGAATTGCACACAGGAGCCTGAATACATCAGTTTAACAGAATTAGAGAATAATATGGCAGAATAATATGCAGAAGCTGTTTTTCAAAGCCTTGTTCATAACTGCCGGTTAGTCACACAGAGCTCAGATGTGGGCATAGGTCTGTTTCAGGAATTTCTGATGTTTTGTGTCAGGTCAGATGTTCACTATGGCTGTTACTTCTTTTCTACACATTTTAAAACACTGATTCAGTTTATAAAACATAAGTAGTCTGTGTATCCTTGGGAATCTGTTCACTCTTCTTCCCACCATTTTAGCTCCTGAATTTGCTCCATAAACAGGCATGGTTTGGTCTGAAAAAAAGGAGATCAAATTCAGCTCCCATAGGCTTCTGAACTCATCCCTGCTTTCAACCACACACACTTTGGGTATATTAATTTGGAGGCATTTTGTGAAAAACATGCTGTATACAGGTTGTTGTATGTTCCTGACTTTCCATCTGACTTCCGTCTCCATCCAAGATCAAAACTTCATTTCTTTCATTTCTCAGTAACTGCTGAGTATAACAATTTGAAGACCCAATTTAGGCTCTACTGAAAGAAAGATTTCTTTATTGGCAGTTTTATAAGAGTAGCAAAAATTGTTAAGTAGAAGCCAGCATGAATATAAAAATAAGTGTGACTGAAGAATATAACAAAAAAGTTTTGTTGACCTGTTCCTAACACTACATTGCAAAATATGTCTTAAATATCTTGTACAGTGTGAAATGTCTTGTCGCACAGTCCTTGAGAAGGTTAACATTTCTGTCTGTAGGTATTTCTGAGGATTCAGTGGGATATAATCCGTGAGTTCTGGCAGGTCATTATGTATACCTCAGTGAGTAATTACAAAGCTTCACATCCTGGTTGGCCAAATTTAGCTTTCATTTACCAATATTTTTTGGAGAATGACTTGATTGGTCTATATTTAAGTGTAAACTGATTCATCTGGGCTCGAAGGTGAAGAGCAGGACAGTATGACTTTTCAAGGAAGATAAGGACTCTTGAGCAACCCTGTAAGACACAGCAATGATGCAACCTCCTGGAGTCAGATTAGACTGTCTCAGCCCCTCTGTGGGAAGCCAGTCAAACTGTTTCATCCTTTCATTTTCCATCTTCAGCTACCTGACATGCAAAACTGCCAGCAATTTTCTTCTGGTGGGTAGTCAAGTTTTTCATGTGAGGCAGCAGGAGCTTGGCAGCATACAAACCTTTGAGGGCCACTTGAGGAAAGCTCATATATTAGGAAAGCTTTATCCATTGGGCTGTGTTATTTCAGGCAATGATACTATGATTGCCCCACCAGGTCCCTGGAGTATACCGCTTTGGCCAGATCTCCTTGTCAGAACCTCAACCTGGATTGTGCTACATTTAAAGCTATTCTGTGTTTGTTTTTTCTGTCAGGTTGACTTGCACTCACTTGGCTTCTTTATATATTACTTGCAAAAATTCAATGTATTTAAACATATGTATGTATGTGCTGTGAAAAGCTTTGGGTTGCTCTCTCACTTAATAGGGTCATTAGCTGCACATTTAACTTCTAAGCCACCTGGTCACTTCCAGTCAGAAATATGCTTAGAAGTGCACTTGAGTCTTGTTGAGTTCCACAAGGTAATTATTAGCTGCTTTAAGTGAACACTACATTGACTTGGAGCTTTACAGGTAGGAAGTTGGAGAAGAGATCAGAGACAACATAACTGAAAATGCAAAGATCAGTGAAGATTTGATAGTGCTGATTTGAGGAGGAATTCTAATTATTTGGATTTTCCTTTCTTTTTCCTTCATCTTGTCTTTGTTTTTTTTCCTTCTCTTGCTCTCTCTCTGAATAGGGGGAATTGTTCACCGATATGACTTGGATGTCGTGGTTTAACCCTGTCAGCAATTGAGAAGTTTATGGTCAGAAGGCTGATAATCATTCAAGAATCACCCAAAAGACAAGTTCTGTGACAATGTGTTTATTCATAGCTCAGATAAAATGCTTTGAGCTGCTAGGCAGATAGCTGTATAAAGACTTTTTTGTCTGCTACAAGGTGCAGAAACCTGTGATGTGTTCCAGTCCTAAAACAAAACAATACGCCCCCTAAAAAAAGAAAATTCATAAAAATTGCTGATATAAAATCAAAACATTAATTGCAGAATTAAAGAGCATAGCAAATACATTGTGGGTAAAGAGTGAGGAAAACAGAGTTACAGTGAAAACCATTCTTACATTAAAATATTTAAAAACCATAAATATCAAATGTAAAGCTTTGCTTATCAGGCTATATACCCATTCTGTCACATCCTTTCTTTTTCACCCTTGTCCACTTGACCAGTAATCGTCAGTAACATGGGGAAGGAGGATCATCACCCCTTTTCATGTATACTCAAATGAGCATCAGTGAATTAACACTGATGCTTAACGTGGCATCTTTAGGTTTCAGATTTAATGCCTCTGTTGAAATTAAGCAGTGGCCATTCAGAACCCTTATGGATAGGTGCTCTACTTCTGGAGGAGGGGGTGGATTGTGTTAATCAGTCTACAGAAATACGCATACATATATGAAAGTCTGGCACTTTTGAAATGAATAGGAGTTTTGTTACTGAAGTAGGTCTAAGAAAGACAAGCTGGAAGTTTGGGGAAGCAACACCATTGCGATGAATTATCTTCCCTTCATAGCCATAAAAATATAATTACATTTACATACTGGAGTAGGGAGAGAAATAGTACTTTCAGCTTGGAAAAGCTTTATGGTTTGCACTTTGAAATCAAAGCTCAAAATCTTTCCCAAACACAAATTGCAGTACATTCTGTATAGTCACTATCCTTTCTCTAAAAATAAATCAAAATAGAAAATCATGCAGTTCTTCTTGTAATGTAGCATAGATTGGAAGTTTCCAAGGTCCAGGTAGCTTAAAGTCTGTTGGTTGTTCTAAGTATACTAGTTTGAGCTCTGCTGTACAGCTCTGCTGTAAGGTACCTTTTGAGTTCACACCTCAGTCCTCTATTTCTTAGGACTTCCACAATTCAGTTGGTAAATTATCTGCTTTCAAAGGTCATGAAGTGCAAAATTTGTGCCTTTGATCACATGACAAGGGACAAGGCAGAATATCCAGACTCCTCTAGGAAGGACTCTTATGAAGTTGACCAAATCGCTGTGGCAGTGTAATACTGCTGAGGTTGCAGATGAGACACAGAAGGGTTCTGCTGAGGGCTTGATTTAACAGGTAAATAGGCAGGTTCAGATTGAATTAGAAAGATCCAAGTGATGGCTGTGTCTCTTTTCCAAAGCTTGTTATGTCTGCCTCTATTTAAGCAGAACTCTGGACTGTTTTCTCTCAGCATTGAATGTGACAGCATACCTCAGGATGTCATCAGCACTCAAATAACAGGAGCTGTCTAATTTTTGATAGCAAAGACAGGGGTCAGAAAGTAGACTTCTGCCTCCAGCCTCCTGCATGGTGCGGGGAAACTGCTGAGTTTGAAGTTTCTGAAATATTAGAATTTCAATTAATGCTGGGGGAGGCAAGTATGGCCTTGGTCTAGATGGATAGCTGAGATACACAGTCACATTATATGACTCAGAAGCACATTGCCAGTGCTGATGGTGAAGAGTCAAGTCTGTCTCACATGCAAGCATCCTTTCAGCATAAGTCTGTTTAAGTATCTGTTTAAGCTTTAAAAACCTCTGAGCCTTTGCTTCTGGGCTTTCAGCTTATTTCAAAATCAGTAGGATGGTAGCTAAACTTGGAGTTGGTTCCTGGTGTCAAAAAAAAATATCCCTGTTTAATGACTCAGTGTTCCTGCCCTGTAAAGGACAGGAAGGAAGGTATGAATATTTACTTTCCTGATGGAAATGTCGCATCATTAATGTCTGTATAGCTCTTCTGTATCAAATATTCTTTCCTTTCTATATTTAGTGGTGTGTAAAAGGAGTCTGTTGTATGTGGGAGCAGTGGTTTTCCCATAGGCAGCAGCCCAGGAGTTCCCTGGTTGGATGTGTGATGTTAATGGGATAGTGCCTCACATCCCACTGCTCTGTTTCTTCCAGATGCCTCAAAAGAGGCAATTTTGATCCTCTCCAATGTTGGTAGTGATGTTAGTGCTGCATAGGTTTGGTGCAGTCTGTCAACCCAAGTGAAATATTCTGAACAGGGAATCTGTGTTTGTATGCCTTATAAAACAACTGATGTGGAAGTGCTCAGCTGTAAGGATATTAAAGGGAAGTGGTGTATAGCATTATGTTGCATTTCTCAAAGCCTATCTGAAACTTTGGACACAAATTGCCGAGGGTGCAGCTTTATTTTATTACCACTTTTGGTTCCTGGACTCAGTGGTGTGCCCTTTCTTGCTGCAGTTTTTGATGGAAGTAGGATCTTTTCTGTAGCCTTTAGATCATTCATTTGGCAGTTACTGGGAGGCTTTTCTGTGTTGCCACTTCACCTTTTTTTTCTTGATAAATAAGTGAACATTTTATCTGCAGTTTTTTGTGTTGTGAACTTACGCTCTTAAATTTTCATGTTGTCTGTTTGTTTATTGCAGCTGGTGCTCGGGATAAAATTGGCTGGGCATTTGGCTTGGGTTTGGAGAGGCTGGCCATGATCCTGTACGATATCCCTGACATTCGACTGTTCTGGAGTGAAGATGAACGCTTCTTGAAACAGTTTGTTGTGCCTCACATTTGGCAAAAAATAAAATTCCAGGTAAAGTAATACATATATACGGTGATAATTTTCTGTCAGTAAGGAGTGTGTTTGGACCTAGAGAATATCACGTAATTCAAATTCTGTTACATTAGCAGGTTAGGTTTTTATGCAACAGCTTTACAGCTATCAAGATTCTCTGATATACTGCAATAAAATTCAGCTTTTGACACTTTCACCAGATAGTGTTGTGAGTTGCTGCTGATACCCCATCAGTATCTCTCTTCTGAGTAATACTTAAGCATACATTTTACTTTTAAATTTATCCACAATAGGGATTGATTTAGGCCTGTGTCTGGTTTGGGTATATTCTTGAATTGTGTCCGTAATTCTGTTTCATTATAAAAAGGTGTCTGATGCATTCAAATACCATAACACAATCCAAATTTTTCCCATTGCTTTTATTCTACATTCACTTAAGTCAACGTAAATTGCATTGTTAAACTTTGGCACAATATTTTATGAATGTGCCTCACCTTCTTCAGTATGTCAGCTCCTTTGTTCAGGTGATAGTGGGGGAAGAATGCAGGCTCAGTTTATATTGGTCTTGTAACTCCTCTACTGAGGTGGTTTTTGTAGTTAGTAACCTCGTCTTACTTTTTAGAAGTTGCAAAGTAATCAAGCCTAACGGGATTGAGAGGAAATGCTACTTCCATAATATTCTTCAGCATGAGCATGAGAAGGTTCAAGTCAGGTGGAATCACTGGTCTTTGGGGCAGCTGAGCTGACACAGCTGTGTAGATGCTTGCTGAAGTCTGAAGTGCTAAAGCAGCAAAACACTTTCCTGCTGTCTTTTACCATTTTACTTGCTTTATGAACAGCTTGATTATAGTTTTTGGAATCAAAAATGTAAAAGGGGAAACCAGCAGTGACAGTGCTTAGATGATATTTGATTAGTCTTCACATCAAATAAATAGCAGCATCTATTTTTTAACTCATGACTGCTGGCACATATTCTCTCGTAGATTAAAAATTCAAAGTAGTTTGATAGGTTTGGGTCTGAGTTTGAACTTTTTTTTTGGTTATGGTTTGTTTTGGTTTGGTTTTTTGTTGGTTTAGGTTTTTGGTTTGGGGTTTCTTTGGGGTCATTGGGGTATTCAGGTTGTATTTATCACTTACAGAAAGAAAGCAGGTTTTAGCCACTGTTCCTAAAGGTGGATCAGACTGTAGATTTCCCTAGTCTCCTACAGAATGTTTGTTGTCCTTTTCAATAAGGAGTGCTCGAGCTGTCTTCTTTTCAGCTCTTATCTTTCTGGTTGGCTTTGCTGCCAAGGAGCACAGATTGTGGCTTGGTTTATAAATTTCATATCTGATGGAACTGAGATGAGATTTCTTGCTTACTTTAAGATTGTGAATCCAAGCCTCAAATTGATATTAGCAGTAGATTGGATTTTTGGGGAAAAGCCCAGATTGTCAGAATAGAATCATAGAATAGAATCATAGAATGATATGGTCTGATATCAAAGAGGAGTCAAGGAGAGGGCTGGGTGTCTGGCTTCTGTAAGTTGTGTATCGTTTTCGTGTTCAGCTTTGGATAAAGTCATGTATAGTGAACCAGTCTGACGATGACAGAGGCATAGGTTACTGTGGATAGACTCAGAGGAAAGGACACAGTTTCTATGAAGCTAAAAGTGAAAGGATTTTTTTTTCTCTCTTGGGTTCATTTTTTTTTTTTATTGTTGTTTCTATTTGTTTGTTGGTTTGTTGGTTTTTTTTCCAATTGGTGCTGTTTGGTAACCTTAGCTGCCAGGAGTCACTAGAAGCACATGGGTTTCCACTGTTTTGTAACTGTATGATCAATAGAAGAGTGGTCTTTAAGCATTATTTCTTGCTGAGCAGTGTTGGTTTCAGCTGGCCTTGGTTCAACTCTGAATAAGGAGAAAAGTTCTACAACCCAAAATTGATGTTGTAGAGAGAGTCATGAAGTTGAGGCTTGTTGTCTGAAATACATTCTTAAGTAATAACATGAATCAAGATGCAGTAGGTAGAGGGACTTCAAGGAAGAGAAATTGTCAGCTGCCGCTATGCTCTAATTTGGACCAAACGGAAAGATCAGAGTAGTATTACTGGGCCATTACCTACTGCTTTATCACATTAACGTGTTGAGAGTTATGTCCCAACAAACAGGCCAAGGAAAAGTATACAGATTGGGAGAATGGGGGGTATGGGAGAGGGGCAGTGGAGGTAGAAAGATGGATTATTTTCAATCTTTTCTTTCTCTCTTCTGAAGTGATAATATAGCCAATGTTTTAGAAACAGATTTTTGCTCTGGTATTAAGCACTTTTTAGGGACCATTTTTGGTTTGGTGGAGTTTTTTGCTTTTTTCCTTTTTCCCCCCTCTACTCCTCTCTCTTTTAGCACATACATACACTCACTCCACTTTGGTTTCCCATTTATATATATCTCATCCCATAGAATATTTCTTCCTAACTCTTAGTTTATATTTTTCAGCTCAGTCTCTGAATATAAAAGACTAGAGGCAAGCTTGGTTTTTTGTTTAAAAAGAAGCCTGATCCAGCTTTGTTCTTGTATCTTACACTGAGCTTTTTAAGCTTAATGCTTTACGTCCTTGTAGTAGAGACTGGCATTACTTTTAAAGGGTTAATGACCCTTAAGATGACAATACTGTCAAATAGTCTTTGGTGCCACTTTAAGATCTCAGGTGAATGGAGTTACTAAGCCAGTTTTTCTTTCTTTCTATTCTGTGTTATTTTTCAGGTATGCTGTAAAACCAAGGTAGCAGACCTTCTGCACCTGCCTACTTTCTGAAGTCATAATTAATGAATCACATGGTTTATTCATATCATATTTGACAGAAAACTTTTAGCCTGTCTTCCAGTGTTGATGTTGTAAGAAATCGCAATGGGTATTAAAAAGTGTCAGATTTTCTGCATGCAGTACTTTTCAGCCTGACTGAACTGAGCCAAGGTGTTTTGAAAGCCTTTCATTACACAAATTGAATTCAGCATCCTCAGAAGGCCTGGATAAATGCCCATCCTTTATGTCCTTAACAGAGGTAGACCTCTCAACCTTTGGATAATTCCCCCATCTTGTCCTACAATCTGAATACTATCTACCAACATAAGTGGTTTTCTTTCTGTTCATGAAAATGTTTTTCTTTCTGTTCATGAAAATATTTTTCAGATATATTAGGTCCACTACATAGCAATAGCCTTTAATAATACCTGGGCTAAGAATACTCTTGTTCAGAAATTGATTTAATTGGAGCATTTTCTTGGGACTTGAAGTATATATTTTGAGCCTTTTTAATAGCCTGAATGTGTCAGACTTTTCCCTGTGTCATCAATGCACGCATGCAGGCTTTGGAGGTCAAAAAGCTGCTGAGAAAAGCTGACAATGCTTGTACGGCTGTGGCCAGTCAGCACAGTAGTGTTAGAGTGCTGCTCCCCACGGATCAGATTATTGCATTGATTTGGATTACCAAATCACACTGGCTATAATTTGACACAAGTCACAGCAGTGTGGGGGATAAGAGGCTGATAACCTGCCTTAAGTCACTTGTGTAGAGTTTCTGCTCAGGCTGTGAAATGAAGGGCTGAGGATGGACAGAGCAGGAAGGACTAAGCACCTGCAAGATGCAGTGTAATAAAACAAATGGCTTGGATCTGATCTAATACACTTTGTTCATCAGGGCTCTGAGCATAGTTGCATATAACAGCTTTCCAGTTCATGCTGAGCCAGCATTCTTGCAAAAAGATGTGTCCATGGGCTGACAACTTTCAAAAAAAGGTACAAAAATGAAATGACATTTAGGGAAGGAAAGCACTCACAGTTCACATGAAGCGTGGTGTGCCTAGAGGTGTTGATTAAGACAAATGGGCTCTGGCAGCAGGATGGTTCCTGGAACCTCCATTATTTTGCTGCCACGGCAAGTAAGCGGCATGTCAGGTCAATGGACTGCTGATACATTCTGTCCTCACAAAGTCACTTTCATTTGATGCTGCTGGCGTCTGGTGGCTGCTGTTGTTTTAAATAAGTATTTATTTTGATTGCAGATGAGCCTTGTGGCCTGGACTGAGGTCAAGCAAAATCATGTTTATGCTGTTGTAAGGGAGGCACTGGTACAGAGGGAATCTGGATCAGATTCCTACGTAAATTGCAGATGACTCCTTTGAGGTTATGGGAGTTACTTTCTTCTTCTTTTCCTTGTTTTTGCACTGTCTGTAATAAGCCTAGCACCACCTACTTTTAACCACCCCCTTCCATCATTTCTAGGGGCTGCTTCTGTCCTTGTGCTGGCGTATGCAGTCTCTCCAAAATCAATTCCTTCATAATAACCTGTTAGGTTCAGTAGTCAAAATATTAACCAGGATCATTCTCATGGTGCCGGAATAAACAAAGCTCCTAGAGCAGCTCTGCTGAAAGACCAGAGGGGCTAGTAACCTTTGGCAGTGGAGAGAGGACAGTTGACAAGCAACTTGAATTGGCACTGTTCACTTCCCACAAAACTGTAGCCAGAATGGTGTATGTAGCCCTAACCTAGGAGACTGTCTCTGCTTTGTAAACTGAACAGTCAAGGTTAGCAGAGATGAGAAAAAAATATATCTTCAGAGAGATGTAGTTGTGTGGCAAGAAGGAAATCAAAGTGGGTTCATCCTTCTCCTGTGCAAAATAGCAAAGGCTGGGCCTCACTCACCCCCTTTACTCTGTGTAGTGTACAAATTAAGCTGCTTTTCTGATGCCAAAGGACACAGTACAACTTTTTTACTCTACTGTGCACTTTCCAGTTTTCTGAGACAATCATCAGCCCTGTGCATCTTTTGTGTGCTCATACCTGATTGTTGCTGGGAAACATATAGCTTGGCCTGAAGCTTTAGAAGATACTGAAAATAGAACGCACTAGCAGGTACAAGGGGAAACTTCCGCAAATTAAACTGTCTTAGTCTATATCCTGTATTCCATGCTTGAGAAGGGGAGTATCTAATGTATAAGCCAGTATTTCAACCAGTTTGAACTTCTTACGTTCACTGCTCAGGGTGGTCTGTCTGATTCATCATTAGTGTGCTACTCCATGTAATTTATATTTATCATTTTAATCTGTGATTAGCTTTATTTTCTGATAAAAAGTAAAAGATTCACTGACTGCTATGTTTTCAGATATTTTTCATCAAGATTAGGGAACTCCATGCTTAAATGGTTATTCGTTTATTATGTTTACTTTCTAATAGTGCATCTATTAAAGGCACATATGCAACCATTAGCATGTAAATTTAACTTGGATGTCTGAACAAATGAGGTACAACCTCAACTGTGATTTATTGTCTAGTTAGCTTTACTGTAATTGAAGATATACAGTGTTTGTGTGTATGCATGTGGAGGTACAACAGAGTAGGTGATGGTGTAGCGTAAACATTTTGTTGACATGACTTCGGGAAGGTTCAATTTCTTATGAATGATTTCCATAGATCATCTTAAATGAATGTCAGTAAAATCTTTATAAAGTGCTGTGTATCATCTCAGGCTTGTCTGTATACTCTCCAGAACATGGTGAACCTCCTTTTTTTTGTGTTGGGTAGCTATGGAAAGAAGGAAAAAAATATCTTCTTCATTGTGAGATGCTGCACTAAGCCTCACAATTGGGTTAGAAATCACTTGATCATCAAGTCTTCTCTCATCAGAATGTTATATCTCGTATCATTTGTAGCCAATGCTGGTATTGAAGCTCTAGGAACCTGAGCCCTCTGGCTCCAGTCAGGCGAAGTACTGAAGAACATGCTGAGCTTTAAACCTGTGAGTAGTCCCATTTAAATCAATGGGATAGTTCCTGTGCTCAGTCAAATATAACCTACGTGCCTAAATAGTTTCAGGTCAGAGATCTCCATACTCCCTGATATCCAGCTGAGAGTGATCAGTGCCTTGCAGGGCTTAAGCAGAGAAAACTTTCAAAATGGCTGTCATAAGCAATAAGAGTTTAATCTGAGAAACCACAGATTTCATTTGCAAAATCTTTGATCCAAGCCAGTTTTACTGATTGACATTTGGGCAAAGAAAGTCAACCAGCAAGCATCTGGGGAGTAAAAAGGGCTTGAATTCCCATTCTCAACTAAAGACAATTAGCTGAAAACACAGGAAAGAAAGAAGAAAACAGAGATATGAGCAGAGAGTGAGTGAATCAACAGTTGCATGAGACTGGATACAAGAAAAGAAAATACTAAGATGTGACAAAGTAAGAGGAAGGTAGAAGAGAAAAGGGCTGTACTTTGGCCCTTGGAGGTAATAGGAAAAAATCAGGAGGCTAAGAGAGAAAGTTTCAACAAGATGGGGAGGGATGGGGTGGGAAGAGAAGACAGACACAGAAAAGGAGAATAAATTTAAGGCAAAAAACTGTTGAGACTGATGCAAAAGCCTTTTTTAAAATCAACCAGAAAGCTTTCCCAGACCTTGTACATATCTCCTTTTGAAAAGTCAAGTATGAGTGACCACAGAAATTGTGACCACAAGCCATCAAAGCAAGTCTGTACTTTAAAGTATTACCCTCAGTCTCAGGGTGGGGTGGGGTGGGGTGTTAAAAGCAGGGAATATGTTTTCTTAGGGTAATGATAGAAACATTTACAGCAGCTCCCCAAAACTCAGGCATACCTCAGAAACAGAATAGGAGTGATGAAAACTGGTATAGCCAATGTTATCCAACCCTAGTTTAATACTGTAGACTTTTAAGTCCAGGTCTAAAAAATAAGCAGCTTACATACCAGTGAACTGTGAATGGGTAATAGAGTGGCTTTTCCATCATAGGGTGTAGTAAACAGATGCTCAGACACACATGCAATTCCACTGGAGTGCAATTGGACTTGTGTGCTCAGCCTTTCAAGGTACTGAGTTTTCCATTTGTCATACTGTTAGCACGTCAGCTTTTAGGGGCAGGAGCCATCACTGAACTCAGCATTTTGATTCTGAATTTGTGAAACAATTATTGTGCTGGAACCCAGGCCCATGACTAAGGCTGCACTGACATGGTATTACTGAAACCCTTGGTAAAAATAACCACTGATGGGGGATGTGGATGCCAGCAATCTCGCTGCTACCCTGGGCTAATAGCAATGATGTAGGTTTCATGCATACACCGTTTGCATCCCTCCCACTGCAGTCTAGTCTTACTGATAGCTACCTGTTGAATCTGGACAAATCAGTAATACTTTAATTCCTTTCTGCTTGTACTTAGAAAAAAGACAATAGGCCTTTGTTCTTAGATTTGTTAGTGATAATTATCTTATGCAGTATCTCCATCTGTTGTCTGCTGGTGCACCAAAGAGCAAAACAAATCCAAGTCATCCATCTCATAGCCAGCCACCTTGATAGTAGTCAGATGTATAGAGAAGCCTATGATGTTCATTAGCAAAACCACAGCTCTTGTCCTTAACATATGTTCCTCTAAAATACTTTAAGTAATTCTAGGTTGTTTTCACAGTCTTAGAATATTTGAAAACTCTCATGTTCACCTCCGTTAGGTTGTCATGTGCCAGTAGCAGATTTGATATAGCTGGTGGTGACTTGAAGCAAAATAACTGCTCTGAGCTGCTCTTCTTGGATGTTATGAGTTTTTCTGCTTTGTACACAACCGTCACAGTTGGATTTTGTTCCAGTTGGGTGGAGTGTGTGTGTAGAGGTATACATATACTTTCAGTTTTCTATGCTAACAGAGAGTTTAATCGCTGATAGTTTGGTTTTTTTTTTTTACATGGATGTAGTTACGTTTCCTCAAATTATCAGCTGTGTGGGAGGTCCAGGACTTTACTGACAAACCTAGGGTGTGTCACATGAGTATTTGGAAGCTTGCAATGTGAAATACCAGTGTGTCCACCTGGATGATATCCTCTCTTTTGACTGTATGTCCAGTCAGAGACAGCATTTGAAACTTCTCCATTTGAAGGATGTTAGTGGTTTTGTGACTGTTCTGTACCACTTGTTCCCAGAGCCTTGGTTCTCACAGTGTCAGGATGAGAAGGATAACTTTTTGTTCTTTTCCCATGTACTGTTCTGCTTTGTTGTTCCAGTTGCACCACAGCAGCTGCTTCTCGACTACACTGTGAGGTGGATCAGGGACCCTTTTCCCCCTGCATTTCCTCAAAGCCATATCAGTCCCCGTTCCACTTCTCATTGTTGCCACATGCCCTCAGCACAGCTGTGGAGACTGCACTTTTGTTTTCAGAGGCAGGATCAATCCTGAAATGATGGGCATACATAAGGGAAAAGGTCATGGATCAGTGACAGAAGTGAGCAGCCTGGGTGGAAAGAGGAACCTTTGCTAGCTGGGAGACTTCTGTTTCTTTCCATGTACCTTGGACATCTAGAACCTCAGTCCTGGAGAAAAAGAAGGAAGGAGTCCAGAAGCAACTGAAAGAAAAGTCAAGGGCTAGAGAAGAAAGGACAGAGTAACTTGGAGACATTCGGCTGTTCTTGTTGAAAAGTTTTTTGTAACTTAGATTCCAGTAGTGGCATCCTGGGTGAGACAACTGCAATGCTCACAACATACAAAGGCCATGGAATCTGTAGATGTGTCCTGTGGATTTGAAATTGCACTCTCCATTATCTTCCCAAACTTGGTGTTTGCCATAGTCCTTCCATGCAATTAATGTAAAAAAACTTTCACAGAGAAAAAAACCAATTACCTGTTCAAAACCAGAGTCAAGACCACTTTTTTATGCCTCTCTATAATCTGAAAAGTTGGAACAAAACGGCATAAGCCAGCCTCTCACAGGTCTTCAAGAGGATACCATTCACAGCATATCCCATGAAAGGCTTTGGCACAAGCAAAAGTAAAAAAAAAATAGTGCCTCAAGAATTTCCGTGTCAGATGTTGCCGAATTTAAAGCATGTTGTTAGATTAGAGGATGGGGTGAATATGTAGAGAATGTGGTATACCCAGCAGGTATGTGATCAATACAAGTGAAAGAGAATCCCAGTGACTGGGAGCAGACCATAAGGGACTTCTTTCCATTTTTTTTTAAACAGAAAGGAGCAACTGCAGCCCTGATTGAAATTTGAGCTCACCCTAACATGATGTAAATAAAAATGGATTTCCAGTTAAAAATACTGCTGCAGTGTACAGTTATTGTCAGTAGAATAATTTTGCTGCTGATGTCTGGTTTGGGGGGGTTTGGTTTGTTTTGTAGGCCATGCAACCCAGTGAAAGTACACCTGATATTATTTAAATTATGACTTAGCAAAAACTGCAGTAAGCTTCAAAAAGTATATATTACTGTGATTTGCTCTGATCTTGAAACCTCATATATTTGCAGTTTGACTGGTTGAGGCTCTTAAAACAAATAGCTCACAAATGAGTAATTCTACTGCTGAGTATATCAACTGATCTTTATTGTGTCCCAAATGATGAAGTATAATGGTTATACAAAGTACTTAAATAAGCTATGGAGCAATTTCCAGCAGTGATATATATGCTGAGACTCACAATAAATTAATATTAGGTGAAGGAGTAAACCTGGAAATCTAAAATAACAATAGATTTCGTATTGGTTATGTGAAGCTATGAGAACCAGCTGCTTGTGGTTTCAACAGGAATCCACAGAAGTTCAGAGTGTTCAGTCTTATTGTCTGTAGAAGTATGTAGCACTAGTAATGAGTTCAAGTGTTAACACTTCTGCCAGTATTTTTCCAGTGCTGGTTTGATTACAGTGTGGTGAATAGAATTCTGGCTAGCAGGAAGGCACAGTAACTGTCTTGACTTTAGTCTTTGGCCCTTCCCTGAAATTTGAGTCAGATCTTGACGGTGACTCAAATTTCCCTACTCAGTAATTCAGTTTTTCATGCTTTCTACAGTTGTAGTTGTATTATAGCTCCTGCCTCACCATGTCTTCTCCAATACTGTCTTGGATGGAAAGTTCTTCAGGGGCTATCATTTTGTGCTCTGTACCTAATGGGAGCCTGGTTTCTGACTGGCAGTCCTAGGTAATTATCACATTCTGAATATCAGCATGCCTACAGGAAGGTTAAATACATCTTTGTGAGTGTACATTATGCATTTGATGTAAGAATAAATTCCTGTTTAAAATATGCCTAAGCACTTGTACTGTGCAAGTGTGTGTCTTCAGAGGTACAAGTTTGTGTTCGTATGTATATGCATGGGGGCAAGGGCAGAGAACTTGAAACCGGTAGGAAATACACTCTAATTCTTTCTGCCAGTTTTGGATAGAAGCATGGGTTTTGTTGTAGATGAGTTTATTTGATAGCTAGTTTAACATTTATTATCATGTTTTACAGGCAGAATATACATTTTACAAAGAGCTTTTGGTAAAGTGGTCACTAAAAGCATGCCTAAACCCCTACAGTCATCATGATTAGCCATTGCAGCTCATCTGTAGACTATCCCTGGGAAATGAGGGCTGGAGAGAACAGTCTGTGTACATGTGTGTGTATGTGTGAACAGAAGCACCTTTTGAAGTACATGGTGTTAATAAAAACTCCCAGATTTTCAGCTACCACTTCTCTGATCAGAATATGAATTAGGCTACAGAGAATAGCCAAACAACAGAAGGCACAGTTGGGAAGAACCATATTATTTGTATCATACCCATCCTCAATTTCCTTCATCTTGCTAGTGTGAGACACACATGTTCCATAGTAGTGACAGCCTAAACCAAAATGTGACAAGTAAGTAATGCTTTGGGGTGCATATGCTGCAGAGGATTTGTTTTTCCAATTTTCCAATTTTATAAAAATGAATAATGGGAAGAAATCACCTCTTTTGAAGATTGCTTGCATCCGCCTGCTTACGTGTTAAATACAGTTTGCATAATTAGTACCACATGGAACCTGTTCTCCTAAATCAGCAATAGTGAACATTATTTTCTGATTCTTGTAAAATAAGGAAAGGCATTAAAGAAGTTACCTGCTCTGCACAAGTATTTGGTTTGTAGAGATTTAAATGTGCTTTACATTTTGCAGCTGTGTACTTAAACCCTGAGTGTATTTTTTGTGCTTTGTTCTTGGCTTACGGCTTCTGTGTAGTTTTCTGTTTCTAAGCATTGTTACGCTTTAAGAAGAGTATGGCTTTAGGAATGCTCGGAGTCTGCCTGAAAGGAAAAATTAAAGGCTTTTCTCATTCTTGTGAGTATTGGACAAGTAAGTGGAGCCTCTAATTTCTGTTTCTCTCTAGCTTACTTACTGTTCTTTAAACACTATATCTTGCTACACTACCTTAATGTTGTATTACTGGTTATGCACTGTGGAGGTTGTGATTAGTATAAATTTAGTACTTAAGGGGGGAAAAAAGTAAAGTTGACTACTTCTGGAAACCAAAGTAATGGATTTGACTGAGTCATTGCAAGTCAGGCAGTTTCCCCAAGTGAAGAAGGAAACCCAGTTATTTTTGTGGTGCTGAAAATCATGAAGAATGTTTCAAAACCACCAGTAATCAATCTTCTCAGGTATATTGTTGCATGGGCAATTGAGATATTTTCATTTCCTAAGGAGCATAGACTGTTTATGAAGCAGTCTCTACATTAGTGTTTCTTAGATGATACAGATTAGCTTGTAAGCCTGGGAAGTGTAGGAAGATGAGGACATTTGCTTGTAGTATAGCAATGTCCAGGGCATTATGTGAAGCTGTACCTTGCCAAGGAATATGAAGTGTCATTGCCATTGACTTGGAAATCTCTGTGCTTTTTAGAAGGGAGAGAGAAAATGGAAAACCAGCTTGCTAGGTGGGAAGAAGGACTTTTTCAGGTGTTGCATGTGCCTGTAAGATTTGTGGTGCCAGCTTATTTTGGTGTAAGTAATATTCAGGTGTTCTGGAGATTCTGCTATTTAAGCAATAACTCTCTGAAATGGTGGATTTAATGAGCAAAAAAGGAAAAGTAATCAGCAGTGCTTTATATAAGATTTTTCATCTAAGTTGATGCAATTTGTTTCCATTGTTTGAAAGAAATACATCTTCATATTGCTGCAGTCTCTTTCCAAATGCTTGCATTCTTTATTTAGGTATAAATCTTTCATATGAATTGTTGAAATGGGCAGTATTTTACCCCACTGAGCTATTTACCTCAGCTTTATTATTAAGCATAATGAGAAAAACCATACAAACCAAACCATCAGAAAGGAAACCTGACTTCTGGCCATGGCAAAAACTTAATGCATGCATCAAGCTATGCCTTCTGTAGGGTTAGGATTAGCTGTTCTCCCTGAAGCCTTCTCTTCTTCAGGCTGAACAACCCCAGCTCCCTGAGCCTGTATTCATAGGAACATTTAATGACAAGCTTTCTACTCACTCATTCTGCCACAGCACCAGTCCTCTCTTGCATTCTTCCTGGCACTTGGAAAAGGTAAAGTAGCTTATCTAAGAAGTTTCATCTTTTCATTAGCTATTACACATCTTAATTTTTCAGTGTATTAGTGTATTCAGTATTAGGTAGTGACTTCCCTTTGTCAGGCAGGCTACTCTATAAGAAGCTGTAAATTTTAGCATGCAGGAAAGGTCATATTTGTTTTTATGCATGTGTGTGTGTGCATTTGAGATGAGTCTTCAGGGTTTGGGTTTTTTTTTATTCGAAGGTGCTTCACTAGCATTGGAAAAGGTGATTAAAGGATATGGTATGAAGAGCTACCAGTGACCACTTAGGCAGAACATAAACAATTTAACTCCTAGTTTTCCACCTTTAGGCCACATGCAATAGGGCTCAAGAGAGAAACTCTTCAACAGGACCTCAAAAGACTTAGCTTAGGTGGGAAGGGGATGGAGCTCAGATGGTGGCATGTACCACACAGCAAAGAGGGAACTGGGCCACAGATTTGCCCCCCAGCCAAGAGGCTGCAACTCCTTCAATCTCACATTAAAGGCTGAGACTTACTGAGAAAGTCAGTCTGTGCCTTGTTACACCTTCCTGCTTAACCTGGATCTAGAATGGGTGTGTTTCACCTTTGAGAACAGTTTCATTTACTATGCTTCTTGATAAGATTTTTCTTTCTTATATTTTCCACAAATACTTCCTGTATTTTCATACTTCATGACTGTTCTTCATGACTGTTTTTCCCAGGGATGAGAAAGATAAAGCCAAGATAAGGAACAGCAATTACTTGTCACCCAGTGCTCTTTTAATTGTGCAGGCTGCTGATGACAAACAAGCAGGCCTTCTGCCAAACGTATGGTTTTCTTCAAAGTGTTGATCTCTAGAGGGGAGTGTGACATCACCCCCCTCCTTTTTCACCCGCATGAAGAGCTGTGAACTGCACTAGTTGGAGTGGAAACTGGGATGCTGATTGATTTCACCAGTGAGTGTGTCTTGGCCAGTCTAGTCAGCTGTAGTATCTGTAGGCAAATGCTCCTTTGTGGCTGCTGGTAGCTTTCACTTGGGTTCTTGTCTCAAACAGAAGAGCAGGGTCAGAACCAGGGCACCTAAATCAATCGTTTTCATCAATCATGACAAATTAAAACCTTTGGAAATGGTTTTAGTGAAAATGAACCAGGTGGGTTAGAAAGTAGAAAGGGAGGAAAAGGGTGGTGGCTGTGGGAATGTTTGGTCACTTCTTCCACTTTCCCCAGCCCTAGAGCCCCTAGAAGACTTGATTGCATAGTACTGCTGCCAGGCCTAAGAGAAGTTTATCTAATGTGGTGTTCACTAGTTTCTCTTCAGTAGCTCAACATCTTTATGCTGTCCTTCGTAACTTACTTCAAGATGAGAAATCACTAAACTAGAAAAAGAAAGGAGATTGGTTTGGTAATATTGTCATTTCCAGAACTGCCATGAAAGAAGCAGCTTGGTTAAAGACCTGTTATGCTATATGTACCCATCCAGTGATAGTAAAGAGCAAGTGCTTGAAGCACAGCACATTCAATATGAAAACAGTATAATCCGTCTCTACATTTACTGACCCTGCTTACAGCCATAAGAAAGCTGTTGAACCAAAAATACAATTGGATAGCTCTGTTTAAAAGCAACTAGAGGATCTGTCCACCATGACTTTGTTTAGTCCCTTTTGTTTCCATGTAACAGGTCCTTAGTTGTGATATGCACCCTTTATTCATTTGAAACCTGATGCCTCCCTTGCTCTCTCCTGTTTTCCCCTTGCTTCTGTGAGAAATAGGATAAGGTGCTTCCCTTTCCACATTGAATGAATTAATGATTTGAAGCTACTTGGAACACTCAAAGACACTCACATGATATTCATATGCAGAAAACCCTCTTCCACTCAAAATGGTCTGTGTACAAGCAGAGTGCCTGAAATCCAGGGAGCTCATGATATTCCCATGGACACATGATGTAACTGTATGTGAGTTTGCAGAGGTGAAGAGCTCTGCTGGAGAGAGTGGGCTGCTGTCCAAAAAGGGCTGATCTTAATCGTGTGTTCATTCTGAGAAGTTCAGAGCACCATTGGAGGCTAATGCTCTTCTGCCATTCCATGCAGGAAGACAGGGAGACAGAGCAGTGCATCAATCCCAAACTGGTCCATTTGTTTGGAGAGCTGAATTCTAGACCATATATGTATATCTATATACATATGGCACATGTTTAATCAGCTGATGCAAGGGCAGTAACCTTGGACAGAAAGGTAGAGTGCTAGTACAAAGAGCTAGGGATGGGGAATGCCCTAACCTATTATAAAGAGTCATAGCCCTTTTCAGTGATGCACTCCTTAGGTGCATCTAGGCATGGG
>JBCJKH010059605.1:5954-31215 GCA_039877255.1 Loriculus beryllinus | reverse complement strand
GTGAGAGGAAATGTATTGGCTGCTGTGAAGAGGAAGGTAAGTGTATTGTGGCACCATCTTTAGAGACTTTGGGAGTACTCAGATGACCCATGTCTCTTCTTTTCCAAATAGTAAAAGGAATGGATCTGACAGTGAAGAGTCAGATTGCATTGACTGTTGTGTTGTGTCAATACACACTCTTAGCATCTTGTTAATATATAGAAAAAACAACATAGTAACATGGTTTTCCATTTTGTTGCCAGGTTTATTGCACTTTTCCTCAAATACTTTTAGGTCTGCTTTAGTTATTGAAGCTGGCTTGGTTCTGGAACAGGTGACTTAAAGCAGAATAATTCTGAAGTGCTGCTTGCTGCTAGTATTACTCACATTGAAGCTATCAGTTCAGTCCCTGAACACGTTGTTGTTCTTCAGCCTGAGCACTTTAAAATTTGCCGAGGAATTCTTTGCGATTACCTTTAACTGCTGAACTGGGAAAGTCCCAGCAGCAGCTTCTCTGCAGAAAAAGCAATGCAGAAGCTGCTTTTGACTGTAACTAGCAGAGGATCGGTTTCCTATTAATGAACTGTCTTCTCCAGCTCTGGGTATTTTTCTCTCATTTGGTCAAATGAGTGCAAAATTAATATTTTTGTAATAGATTAAATGTTCATGGGGTTGGCTTCTGTGCCTTTCTTCAGGTGTCACAGTAAAGCATGACTATATAGTGGCTAGTGAAAGCACTACAGTAGTAACCGTGGTCCCTCTTTTTTCCCCTCTGTTGTCCCAACCAGGAGCAGTACCGCCTGTGTGGTAACACCTTGCTCCTGGTGTGTACATGTCAGGCATTGCCCTCTGCCCCAGACTAACCCAACAGTGAGTGGTGTTTGATTGATTCACAGAATGACCCCAACTACCCCTCAATTTCTTTCTCTTCCTTGCCTTTTCTCCTCTGAACTGCTGCTATGTACAAAATAGCAGCTCCATTCTCATAGCAGCTCCTGCTTAGAGGTGGTCAGGGACTTTCTGGCCACATTCATTTAAAAACTAGGCTTCACAGAGATCTGCTTTGTGAAGACATGCAGCTTCTGCTTATGTACCTACCAGAGCCTAGATAACCTGAGTACTGAGTCAGTGAGATTTTTATCCTGGCTGCCTACAGGTTTCAAGGAAACCAGGCTTGGATTCCATGTTTGTAACTCCAAGGTAACCCTCCCATGCTCCAGGATGTCTTGCACTTCCCACTTTCTCGCAACCTTGATGCCCTGCTGTCTCCCACCAGGACTGAGGCTACCAGAGCTTAGCTTTCCCAAATACCCTCTGCAGTAGCAGGGGCGTTCACAGAACATAGGGAAGCCATGTGCTAGTTTTTACATTTGAGGCAATTGAACTGAAAAGCTTTTAAATCCTCCTTTCCCTCCCCAGCAAAAATGTTTCATATCAAAATCAATATGGAGAATTAATTGAAAAAATATGTACATATTTTTGTTTAAAAAAGACTTTTTCAGATGCTTTAGAAATTCTGAACTTTCAACAAGGTCTGTTCCAGCTTCTTTATGGTATCTACTGGATGAAGTCAGAGGTAGAAAAAATGAGCATGCACTTCTATAGTACAAACCAGAAAGTATTGTTTGGTATGAAGTAGACCTTTTCAGTGCTGTATTTATTATGTATACATGCGTAGACGTAGAATCCGTCTGTGTATTTTGATTAAGCATCCTCTTCAGAGGTTTTTAAATGCTTGGGCTAGAACTTTTGAAGTCCAGTGTGGATTCAGATACCAAATTCCCTTGAGTGGTTTTATAAGTCCCCTAAATAGCAGTTGCCTGTCAAAATTTAAGACTCTCATAAAGAACTGTGAGAGGAGTAAGATGAGGGACAGAGAAGCATGCCCTTGAACTGTTCAGCATCTCCTTATGCTGGGTATTTCTTACTTCATCCAAAAGAAAGATGGACTTGAAAAATACTAGTAAATGTCTTGACTTTGTCTTATGAACTGTCGTGGTTTAAGCCCAGCCGGTAACTCAGAACCACACAGCCGCTCGCTCACTCCACCCCAGCTTCTTCCCCCAGCTCCCGGAGGGATGGGGATGAGAATTGAAAGAATGTAACTCCCACAGGTTGAGATAAGAACAGTTTAGTAACTAAGGTATAACACCCCCCCCCCACCCCCCAAACAAACAAACAAACAAAACAACAAAAAAAAACCCTTGCTTTATACAATAAAGAGTGAGTTCTGTGTGAGTTCTGTGATTTACAGCTTTTTACACAGCTTGGGACTACCAGTGCAGACCTCTGCTGCCAGTGTTTACTTGAAGACGATCTAGTGGGGAAACAAACAAAAGAATAATCAACTGATCAGGAAAGACAGATTCTTACCTTCCCTCCTATGCTCAGTGTTCAGACAGGCATTATACAAATATCTGTTCTTAATGGCTCACTATTGAAGTCTGAGGTTTTCTTCAAACCACTGTACTCAAATCAATTGTGGGGCAGTGTTCTGCTGTACTGTCCCTGGCTCTTCAGAGACTTCACAGAGAAAATTGTCTTCACTAACTGAAAATAATTTACTATTAATGAGCTTTAGTAGGAGTCCCATTATTCTTCTTTGGTGGGAGGCTGGTGGCTAACACACAGGCTTGTGGGAGTATTGGTATTCAAGAAAGGAAAAAGATGAAGTAACCACAGGTTCCTATTAGAATGGGGTGGGGGGAGGAGGGAGGAACGTGGCCCTGGAAGTGTGATGTATCACCACTGATATTCCATAGGAAATGTAATCAACCTTCATGGGTAATGAGAAGAGAGGAAAACTTAAGTATACGAGCCACACACAAGACAAATGTCAACTCCCTTATGTATTCAGGCAGATGCAGAGGATAGACTTGCTGTGTAGAAAGGGATAACTGGAGTCACAATGAATCATTTCTAAGAGGCTGCTCAGCTGAAGAGCTTAACCTTTCTTCATCATGTCAACCTGGCATCAGCCATTCACCAGCAGTTCTTAGATGCAGCCCAGAAATCTTTGCCACAATTCCCAAAAGCACTTCACAGGAGGCGTCACAGGAATTAGCACAGTGATTTATTGGCAAGCAGTGGGCTGGTGAAAAATGGCTAAAAGAGTCAGCTGCCACAGGATGTATGGGAGATAGCAATAGGTTTGTGAGTGCTTCTGGGTTCAGAGAAATCCTGGTGAATTGCTGTCCTAGTAGTCCAGAGATTAAGATTACTTCTGTTCAGAACTAGTTTTCATAGTACGTAATTGTGAGTATATTAGAGTCTGAGAAGCATTGCAATGGTTGTGTGTCAGAGAGAAAGTGAAAGCTTTTCAAATCACATTAGTTAGATGGTAAATACTGTGTTCTCTGAAGAGCTTGAAGTCAGTTTTATCTAGCAGTGCCTTTTGAAAGTGCTCTACTCAGCAGCTAGGATGGGGAAAGAGTTCCCTACTTGTAAGAGGAAGAGTCCTCCTTTCACATGGTGCTTTGTCCTTCTCCTTCTACTTCGTGCTGACATGTTTTCTCTGCCTATGCCATTGCTTTGTCTCTGTCTGCCACTGCCTGGGACTGAGTGCCTGCCACTCTGCTCTGCTCTCTACCTGGTTATGGGATACAATACCCCTCCCCTCTTTTCTTGGTCTCTACAGCTGCCCCATCCATTCTCCCATAGTAGCACTGTAGCTGGCCATCCTATCCCCTGGGGTAGAAAGTCAGGGTGGACTGGTCCTCTCAAGGCCACCAGTGATGGATACCCAGCTTGCAGACTGGGAATCCCTGCAAGATAGTATGGGTAAGGGAGGGAAATGTGTTTTGGCTATATCTCAGATCCGTGCCTGAAACTAGTTTTTCTTTAAAACAATAGACACATTCTTCATATGACTTTTGTCCCACTCCTCCTTAATCATCTCTTATATTTATTTCAGCATGGAAGTGTGGTGTGTTTGTTCTCTGTAGTGTCCTAGCTTAGTGAAGAAACAACTCGTCTGTAGCTGACCCTGTTTCTCTCCAATTCTTGTATGGAGATCTGCATGGGAAGGTAGAGATGGTACTGTTTGCTTTTATGAGACTCTTTCTAGTCACATAAAGCAGCCACAGTACCAAGCCGTACCAAGCATTTCTTAGGATGGTGGACGTTACTGTCTTCTGTGTGTTGAGAATTGAATGTGTGCAGTATCTGCACACGTTTGCTCTCATCTCTTCACAAGGCCTTCACAGAACTGTGTTGAGGCTGGTAATATGGTGGCCAGGCTCCTAATTCTTAGGCTGGATTCAGCCAAACGTGCATCCTGTAAAGCTGCCAAGATGATATGCCCCTCTTAATTTCTTAGTATTGCTCCACAGAAAAGATGGATTTAGCACTAAATAATTAATACTGCTCTTTATATTTTATGGATCCAGAACACATTTTTATAGGGGGAAAAAACCCCTATAGGTAGGAAGGATTTCTTGATGCTGAGTTAAAGCATTAAGCAGCTTAAAGGTTATTTATCTCCGTGCTGGAAAATGTCAACAATTAAGTTGAGGAAGCAAGGTTTTCTTTAATTTCAGAACAAATAAATGTCAGCAGTCCTGAAACAGATCACAGTATCTTCCCATTGTTTGGTTTGTGCTTGGTGGATATTTTATTTTAACCTACCACTTCATTTTAAGTAGTTTATTTAAGAAAATTCCGCCAAATTCTATCAAGTGCTGAGTATCCTCATCTCTGAGTAAATTGAGTAGAAATTCATGGGACTGTGCACCCTGTAAGATCTGTATGATATAGGGAATGGACCTTAGCACAAAACATACATCTAGGTGGAGACTGCTGTTATCCCAAAATCCTCTGCAATTCAGGTTTCTCTCCTGCTTCTCTCAAACACTGTCTGGTAACATTAATATTAATACTAACACCGTGCAACTGATCTATTATTTATCAGGCATCACACAAAAATGCTATGGAAGGGTGCTATTTAAAAATTATTCTGAGGATGAAGAAAAAATTTGGTTAGTATTTTAGTGCCTATTAGTACGTGTGTGGGAGAGATAGATAATAAGGAAATGAATGACTGTTCATACTTGTAACATTTGAATGGTTTGTGTTTGCACTTCCTGAATGAATATGAGAAAGGAGATAGATGAAGACTGATTTAATGTAGTTCTTGTAGGTTTTTTTGTTACCTTTGTATATGAAGGTCTCGTGGTTCTCAGTTGAGATATTGCCAGCTTCATCCTGTGGACCAGGTAAACAGAGTAGGCCAAAATATTAAGTGACATGCCTGACAAGCTGTTACGGAAATAGAGTTTAGGTCAGAATGTTGCCTTCAGTTATGTTGCGTAGATGGGGTGTATACTGAGGAAGTGAAAATCAACTGGGATGGTGCAGAGTATTCAAGTTACTTTGAAGTAAATTATGGCTAGGCATAATTATACAGAGAGAAGTTTTCAGCTGTGGGTTATGTCACTTAGGCAGACGTTTTTCTTAGTGTCTGCTAATGCAGATATTCTTGGGTCTGGTTTTACAAAATAAATCCTTATTTTCAGAGCTTCTGTGTTAGGAACTCCCACTGAAATCACTTGGTACTGTGAGAGCTCCCAACTTTTCAGAACCACACCCTTGCTGTCACTTACAGAGTATCAAAAAAATCAAAATACCCACAGTTTAATGGGCCACTATGAAAAACCAACCTTCACATCTTTTGTGCTTTGATAGCTATTTTGGATCATAATACTAATTCTCCAGTTCAAAGTTTTTTAGAGGGGTGTAGGTGTGTGAGTATTCCAATACACAGCATTTTGAGGAAGATGTTGCTCTGATGTGAGGAGAAAAATGATCACTGTATGTAGTGTAATGTCATTTGAAAAATGAGAAGAGAATACATGAAGGGTGTTTAAAAGAATTGAAGGTGATGAAAGAAACCAGTAGGACCATCTTCCTCCATTGTATTAGTCCAAGAGAAAACATTCAAAAAGGTAACCAACATGTGCCTCATAGTGTGTGATAAGTCTGCAGTACTGGATATCTTTCAGGCAAGTAAATCTCTACGGCTACACAAAAATTACAGAGTCTCTCAGTTCTTGTGCTTCAGAACATAAACGACACCTGCCTGAGGTCATGCTGAAATCCTAGTGTGAATGATCATAGAATCATAGAATGGTTAGGGTTGGAAAGAACCTTAAAATCACTGTTGTATTTCATATGACCCTGTTAGACAATTCTATCAGCGGGATACTAGATTAGATGGTGTTATACCTTAATATAGCAATATCTGTATGATCTCAAACTTCCCTTTTTATATAGAGGTTTCCTCAGTGGTCCTCAGTGGGTCCTTTTCTGCTTTTACAGTCCATTTTCTAAATAGGAATTGCAGTTATTTACCAGTTATGAAATTGAATATTAACCTAGTAGATAATGATAATAGCCACTATGGGCCACCAAAGTTGTAGATGTTTGACATTACAAATTCAAGATCTTCTGCTCTCCTGATTACTAACCCAGTTCCTTGTATTGTCTTTGAAGTTAATCCACTTTCAGCTCAGTGGGATAAGTTTCTAAGTAGATTTTGTACAAGTAAATTAGCATGCTTCACTTGTGTATAATTATGCTAGTTATATATGTGTTGTGAATCTGCTGGATTTGGCATCTACTTGGAACCCATGCTTGTTTTCTCCTTAATATTCCCTCTTATCACATGAGCTTGATTGCATCATATACAGTGTATTATCTCTAGAGGAAAGAACATTTCTGTGTACTAGAAGGAGAGCTATCAACCTAGGCAGTGGTTGGTACCACAGAATGGTTGATATTACAGAATGGGTTCAGTACCTGCTTTAAAGTTATCTTGTGTGTAATTAATATTTCTTCTCCCATTCTTTTTTTTTTTCTGCTACTCTGAGTTCACTGAGTTTCAGTATCTATTCTCTTTCTGTTGTTTTCCTCACATGCAATCCTTGTAGCAGAACGCAGAGAGCAGTATGTAAAATGGTTGGTTTCTAGCTGAATCAACAATGCCCATATGCAGAAGAAGTTAAAGCAGAGGTTCTCCTGTTAGTGTTGGTATTAATTTTTTAAAGGTCAAAAAACCCCACATGCTCCCATCCACTAACACAAGCTGTCTGAAGCCTCAGGATGATTCAGGGATTCAGAGTGATTCTCCACTGCCTTTCAACTTGTAGTTTTGGTTTTGAGTATGACAGGGTGCTCACAGGGTGAGATTTCTTGCTTAAAAGCACTCTTTCTGCCACTGTTGAGTTTCTGCTTGGAGCATTGGGCAGGAGAGGAATGAAAACTGAAAGAAAGCAAAGGTGAAAAACAAGACACAGGGATAAAGCACTGTAACCAATTAAGACCAATATCTTCAAACGTAACTAATGAGTTTTCTGGATAACTGAATTAAGAATCTTTAAAGGGCCATGATTCTCAGAAGTTGATGTTTAGCACTTCTGAAAATAAGACCAAAGAAGAGTGCACCAAACACCTATATCTTTTGAAAACCTTGGCTGAGAGTATAAAAAATATTCATATGAGAAATAACTGCAACCACAATTTATGCATGTTACTTTTGTTGTGCAGTTAGACTTCCAAATGTGTTCAGGTGCCACCTCTGTCCCTGCAGATCTAGTGCCTACCGAGCTATTCCCTGTTCTGTGCTTCATTCCTCTCTTCAGTGGGGCAGCTTACAGTGGGTAAGCAGTCTTGTCAGGCAGCACATTACACACCAAGAATATGTTCTAGCTCAGAGGAAGTAAATCTTGGTCCTTAAATCAGAAATTCTGCTACAGATTTCAGTGTGATGATGCTTTACTCCAAAAACCTGAAGTTTGCTGGGGGTGGAAAGTGTAGCAGTTTGAAGTTAGCGTGTTAGTCTCTGACTCTCTTATTCTTTTATGTATTTATTGGTGATTCTCGGCAGGAATCCAATTTATAAAAAATAGATCTCCTTTGACTTGTAAATTCAAGCTAATGGGATTTATTCTTTAATCCTGTTATGGAGAATAGCTACTGTTTGCTTGTCATTTTCATTGTAATTATGAATAAAAAGAACCATCCACAGGAAAAGAAAATATATGCACATATTCTGTGATAACAAAGTAGCCAAACTGTTGCAAATTTGAAGCACAAGAGCTAAAATCTGGGACTAGTCAGGCTATGAAATAGAGGAAATGCTGTGAAACAATTCTGAAGACTGTTTGTTGACCCCAGCTGCATTTGCACAGTGTACTGCCAACAGAGTGCAGCACTACCATAGAAAGATGCTGCAATCATGACTATTAGTTTTAATTGAAGAATTGTGTCCTTACCTCAAAGCTTACATGTGATTTATTAAGGTCATTAAAGAACTTGATGAGTAGGCCAGACATACACTGAAGTAATGGCTTACAAAGCTCAGCGGAAGAAAGAAAAATACCACACAGTTGGTAAAAAGTTGGCTTTCAAACTGTATATATAGATTCTAAATTAAAAAAATCCCACAGAACCCTTCATCCATGGTAAATTACTAATTACAAGCTAGTATATTAGCTTGTTCCAACACATTCCACCAGTTCCACGTGAACATATCATTCTAGTGCTGGAAAACATGATTCCTAAGGTAAGTAGACTTGAAAATAAAATACAATGTCAGCAAGGCACTTGTGAGTGATAGTGGGAAAGATTATGATACATTTGGCACACTTAACTGCACTTACTTCACAATCAGGGCCGGCACAAGATGAGCCATAAGTGTCTATCCCAAATAGTTAGAGTTCTGTATTTTGAAAATGCAATTCGAAATTCTCAGCAATTGATTTATTTTTTTCCCCCCTGCATATAATGGGGCATTTTCCATGCTGAAGAAATTGGTAATATTAGTTGTTGAAGAACCATCCTTCTTTGAGTGACACTGAAACTCCCTGATGGTTTCAGTGAAGCTAGAAGTGTGACATATGCAAAATCAGGACCTCAGAGCTCCATCCATAGCACACTGAAGTCAGTACAAACCATCCCATTGGCTTCAGTGGGATTAGGATCGGGTCCTTTGTGTTTCCCTTGCTCATTAAAACCCAATCTGTCTACAGAGAGAACAGTCATTTCTCTTCCAGGAACCTGGAATTTATTGCCAGCAAATTCAGTTCTCCATTAAGTAATACAATGACTGCTGTTAGAAATACTCTTGTTATTCAGGAGGGACATGCTGATATTTGCCCAGTAGAGTAAAGTGGTAGTTAATAATGAGATTTGCATTACAGTTGCATTCAGAAGTCCTTCCAGTTTTCTGTTATTTTGGAACTACAGAAGGCACCTGAATGCTGCAGCAATACACTTGCATTCTAGTTAGCCACATTTTTATGCATTGTGAAAACTGCTCACTTTGGACTGAAAAGTCATGCCTGACTTTAGTAAGGATGAATAAGAGTACACATTCATTATCAAAGTTTCTTTATGTTGTGGCACCAGACCAAACAGGTATAGAACATGAAAGAGCATAACTAATTAGAGCGGGTTTTTTTCCCAGCTAAGACAAAGTCAACTCTTGCAAGCATGGAGGGAAGGGAGGAGGTAACTGGCCACTGCTGACTTTACATTTGCCAAGCTGAACTTTCATTTGTATTGCAGTCACACCTGGTTTTATCTGGCTAGGAAACAGCTTCCTTCCTCATGTTTGGTTTATTGCTTGCCATTGACAGGCATTTAGGGGTGCTAAAAAGGCTATCAGCATTTCCTTTACCTTTAGGATTCCCTTTTGACAAAGAATCCTATTACCTTTAGGAGTAAATAGCTTTGGAATAGGCTCTCTGATTTTGCTTATGTAGTGTCACAAAGACGACACCAAGGTGTACTGTTCTTGGTTTTGTTCTTTTCTACAGTCTGGTTCTCAGAAAATAACAAGATGAACTTTTACATGAAATTAAAAGATGTAATGACAGAACAGAAAATAAGCTATCAGAAGACTAAAGATTCAGGACTGGTTTGCTTAAGTATTAAGAAAGGACTATAGGTGAGATTACAGAAAATTTACCTTAACTGCAGAAGTTTGACTTCTCTCATCAAGGTTGCTTGATAAACGTGCTTTAAAGGATATATTCTTTCTGTCACATGCTTAGTACGTGCTGCCACTGAACAGTTCTGATTGCAGAACAGCCCTGGAAATGCAGGGAAAGCTGGAGTAATCCAATGAGTGTCCTTCTAGCTGGATGCCATGTAGCTAGCAGTAGCACATCTGGGATGCTGTGGAGGGTGGAATCTGAAATCCTTCCCTAAACTGTTAATTAATGATATCTCCATTACAGAATGTCTCTCTAATCTCTGTCTGTTAGTGATTGCTTATAGTGTAACTGCAGGGATTATTTGTATACTTACCCAATTGCAGTTTAATCCTTCTGATTCTTGGCATCACTAGTATTTTGTGGCAATGAGTCCCACAGGTTATACATCTGTTGTTTTTAAAACAAAGTATCAATTTGAAATGTGATTTAGTTCTGTTTGACTTTGTATTAAGAGGGCAAGTAAAAAATGCTTCCTAATTAACTTTAGCTATGTTGTGTGTATTTATTCAGTCCTGTTGTTATCTTTCAGATAAACAGCCCTGATCTTGTCAGTCATTCCTAATTCAGTTGTCTTTCTTTGACTAATATCTTTTGCTGCCTGGCAAGGACCGTTTATTACCTCCATATATTTTTTTGATGTTTTGCTCAGAGTAAGCTGGTATCCAAGGTGAGAACATGACATTGACTTTTATGCTGGCATTATAATATTTTGAGTGTTGTTTTTCTTGTTCCTTTGGGAAGATTCTAGCCTTGGTTTACCATGTCTGTGCTGAGCAATTTCTTGATCTTTGGGGGGGATGGTGTGGTGGCTTTTCCTACAATGAACGCTCTATTATGTTCCTGGATTTTATTCCTACCTAATTTTTTTTTTCAGTAGTAAATTTTCTAATCTAGTTACTTACGCTGTCTTTCTGACCAGTGCTGCTTGTGTATTGTTAGTCAAGGGCTGGGCTAGATCTGGGATCAAGAGATGGGAAGAAAAGACAAAACCACTGTTCTTGGGTAGCATTACTTCAAGTGGATTTTCTTTTTAATTTATTGCCAACAGAAAGTTTGGACTGTGCTTTGAATGCTCAATGGTGATTCATGTTTTTCTTTTGCACTTTGTTTCTGTGTGCATAGAAGTAAGCTCGTATTTTTTCCTCTGGTCCTTTCAGTGGTCTTTGGGCAACAGGCTAAGAAACACTGTCTAAATCATACATTAAACTGGTAGCAAAGCAGTAATACATGACACTTTTTAAGAGAAACTCCTGCTGCCTCCTTAAGGCCACCTAAGACCTTTCATTCCAGTGCTCCCTGAGCTCATCCTGATGACTCAGTTGCTGTAGTGCTTTTCAGGTGCCTTTTCTCTGAAGTTCCATCGAACTTCTGCTGACATGCAATGTTTTAATGCTACAAAATAGCAACTAATGACAGCTCAGAACTGCCCTTAAGTTACCAAAGCATTTCTTCTATTGGCTTGGGAGTGCTGAAGAAAGCTTGACTCTTTATAACTATCCCAGATCAGCCTTTGGTCCCAGTATTAGACTGAAGAATCCGTCTCTTCATCTTTTCTATCAGGTTTTCCCACAGCTGATCTGCCAGCACTGCTCCCTAAGTGGTGGCTACAGAACCCGCAAAGGAGCAGTCTCTAGCAAGCACTTGTTTTGTTAGCTTTAACTACATTAGCTACGCAACCAGTGTTTTCAAAGTAAATAAACCAAGTAAATCCTCTGCAAAGCCTGACCTGTTTGACTTTAGTTTGTCACTCTTACAGGTGTGGATCGCACCAGTTTGCAGTTCCAATTCTCTCTGAAATTACAGTTCCATGGCCTTTCCCATTGCGTGACACAGAAACCCAAAGAGGCCAAAGTTGCAAAGACGGCTAAGTAGTTTCTCTTATTTTTTAAGCAATTAGCTCTGTGAGCCAAATGCTGTTCTTTTTATAAGAGTTTAAAAATATGCTGTTAGTTCTGCTCCTGCATTCTGGAGGGCTTCAGTTTCAGCCACACTGATGGTTCAGCTCCTACCTTCTGAAACTGTGGCCAGTTTCTAAGCCTGTAAAGTGGCTCATTTGAGCTGCAGCTGAATCTAAAATCCTCTGCTGGCTCTCACAATTCCTAGCAGTGCTGGGACAAGCCCATTTTTGGATGCTGCTTTGCACTGCATTTTAAATAGGAGGTATACTCCTTCCTTACTGAAAATGTTCTTGTGCTTTTTAGGGTTTTCTTTCTCAGCATTGGCATTTGCCTGTTTGTCCGTCTAGCCCCCTTCCCGCTCTCTTCCCCCAGTTTTCATTTTCAGTTATTTTTGTTTATGTTGAACTTCTGCCTGCTCAGCTGCAGAAGAGCTCAGTATTGGCAGCCCGCCTTGTGTTGTACAATTCTACAACTTCTGCTGCTTAGCAGCATGTTGGAAATAGCTTTGAAATAAATCCGTTTTGGACTGAAAGCAGCATCTTTGTTGTTACCCCCTCAGAATAATTTTGTGCTATAATTGGAATTCTCATTTGAAATAAATAAACATGATTTCTGTTGTATAGAAAGATCTGGATGCATAGTCAGTGAGAGATGTGTGCATACAGCCCTGTCCCTGGAACAGAGATGCATTTGCAGTGTGCATGGCATTTCTCATGGTCTGTGGCAGGTTAGAACTGGAGGGGAAGGGCTGGAGGGCAGCCCCAAAGCCCTTCTGTGCCAACCTTGAGACCTGTCAAAGTAACTGGTTACTGTGCTGCTCTTGAGGTGAGTGTGCCAGAAGCTTTGTGTTGTTTCTGCTCTCATCTTTGGGAAGCTGGCAAGAGCAGGAAGCTGTGGCTCCATCATGCTACTGCCACCTTACCAGTCCTGGGATGGCATGTGGGAAGGGAGAAGAAGCTGTGGGCTTTCATGCTCCCTTTTATGTGCAGGGTGAAAGCTGCACACAGTCTTGGATTTCCACTTCAGCAAGGATATGCAGGAGGTTCAGAAAAAAAATTAACAGGAATAATCAGAGCAAGGGAATGATTGAGAAAACCAGTTCTGGTAGAGATGATTTGGTAGATGAATATGATGGGGATCTAGAAAATCATGGTTTGATTGGAGAGGATGGGTAGAGAAGAATGGTTTCATGGCTTCTAGTACAGAAGGCAGAATACTTCAAATGAAACTACTAGGAACCATCTTCACAGCAAGCAGAAACTCTTTGCAGGAGGGCAGTAGAGATGCCAAAAGTTCATGTGGGGAGGGAGATTAGATGAGTTAATGCAGAGGAATATACTGAGACATGAAAAATGCATAGAAGCAACATGCGTCTCAGGAATGCTTTGTGTTGAAAACAGATTGGAGCCCAGGAGAATATTAGAGGCTTGAGCTAATATGCATGCACATTGGCTTGCTTTTCAGCTTAAGGTATCCAGTTATCAAGACTGTATGGATGAGTTTTTGTGGTGGGTGACTAATTTTTTTTGCAGACAGGACAGGGCTATATAGAATTTTTGGTCTGGCCCAAAAGAGCTTTTTATGTGTTCATGTGTAATTCAGTAACTTGAGATATTTTCATTTCTTAGGGCTTTGAAATCTGTTTTTTTTTGCTGCAGGCTACTGCCTTTTTTTCCCTGTATCCCCATATTTGTAATCAGTTGGGGTTTTTTTGGTTTGGTTTGGTTTGGTTTTTTGAACAGATCTCCTGAAACCTGATTGCATTAAAATCTGGTGCTGTAAAAGGAGTGTTTAAGTCTGTTTTGTGCTTCTTTCACTGAGAAATGTCTAAGACACATAAACCTGGAATTGCTTTTTCAAGCCAAGAACATGGTTGCTGTTTGTCTGTCACACCAGTAATGGTTCCAAGTGTTTTTGTGAATTCAGTCGTGATACAGTCTAGTGCAGCCAGAAAAACACGGACTGAGAAGGTACTGCTAAGAGTGAGGTAGGGAAGACCTGTAGCACAGCTAATTTGCAATTAGCATCTTCCCACTTCCATATTGATTTCTGTCCTGCAATTCTGAAGAGACAGAAAGAATTTTGTCTAAAAAAATGTTAAGGATGGATGTAAAAAGCTGTCAGGGCTACAAACAGACAGAGACTGTCTGTGGTGCCAGCTGAGGAGGAGCAGGTCGTGCCCTGTAAGCTTCTGCAGAAAGAGTCATTTAGCACAGCTTGACGGGAATTGGGTAATGGCAGAATGTTTGGAGATTAGATTGAGGAGTAAATGATAGATGAACTGCATCGCTCAAAAAATACTGTATACAGTTGTCATGCCTGTGTCTTGAGATCAATAGCTGTCGTAACAGTGAGTAGTTGTCCCCTTTTCCTTCCGGACACTTAACTCCCCATTGCATTCCTGTTGCTCAGTGATGCAGTAGCACCTATAAAAAAGATGAAATGGCATGGACTGCATTTTAAACGTAACTGGAAATCCATATTTTATTTTATTTTTTTTTAAGAATCACTTTCCACTGCAATTTTCTTCTAAACATCCAAATGGACTTGTGCACTTATTGAACATAATGAATAAACCAGTAGGGTTTTTCCTCGTGCTTTATCTGACAAAATTCCTGTCTTTCCTTTAAATTATTAATGATTCATATCCCAACATTCCTGAGGAGCTAGGGATATTGGTACTGGCTCTGGAGAAAAGTCAACTCCAGGAAAAAGCTTATTGGCTTCTTCAAGCATTGAGTAAACCCACAGCTTAGTGAATTTATACATAAATCTTTTAGAATTGGTGAGATAAACTTGTTTGTTTGTTTGTTTGTTTTGGAGCTTTTTTTGGTTTGGTTTGGTTTTTTGCATTGCATCATTTTGGACTGAAAGAGAGGGACTTTGGGGACCTCCTGAGTCGTTTGTCGTTACAAGATGCCTCGGGATCTGTGCCAGATCTTTCTTCCCGCAGCGGTTTGCAGAGTTCAGTTTCTGTGAACACAAGTAGAAACATTCTATGATTCTATGACAGAGACAAGAGGCTGTTTCTTTGCTTATGATTTCTGGAACTTTCTTCCCAGTAGGAACTGTGATCCCCTGAGTGCTGTACATGTGGTCTCTGAGATCCGTGTTCACTACAGTTTCTCAAAAGCTGCTGGTTTTCTGATAACTTCTCTCATACAGGATCCAAAGACTTGCAACCACTCCATCCAACTAGAATCAACCCAAACTAAGGAAGCCCCTTAGTCTAAAGCTTGACTTCACTTTGCACTTCACTTTGGCTAATATCCTCTTACTGCTTTAACCACCACTTCACAGGTGAGCATTCCACTGCTTGATGCTTTCCATCTGAAAGAATCTGTTTATGTCATCACCTTAACCACAGTCCATGTATGATGATGCTTATTAATGACTCCCAATGTGGCTCTGCTGCATAGAAAACCAAAGCACCACCTCTGAAGCCTGGAAAATTTGATGGGTATGTTTTTGAGCTGGACACTGTTGTGTCCTGCCAAGTTAACCAGTCCTAGACCTGGGAGAAAACATGGCTGAAGGATATTTTTTCTGTACAATTCCTGTAAAATTATCTAGACTAAATAATCTTTTCAGGTAGAGCTTACAAAGCAAAAAAGCAGACTTATACATAAATGACTTTAGATTGCATAGTAAACTTTTTGTATTACATTTTTTATTAAATTGTGGACTCTTTAAAGTCATTGTCTTTGAACATTGATAAATTTCTATAACTTGATTATTTTTGGACCTAATAAAATTCTAAAGAATTAAGTATTATTTCTTAGTGCTTAGAATTTTATTGTCTCATATTGCCATGAAAGTAAGCTGTTTAAACTGTTTGTACAAGGTTTCTCTTTTCATACTCCTTCAAACTTAGATAAAATCCCTGTTTCCAGAAGGTATGCTGCAGCAAGAAGCACATGCTTCTGTGTCTGCCTGGCTCATTTTCCAGACTTTCCCATGCCCTGAGGCTACAGACCCATTCCTGATTTTGGTTCTATCATCCAACTTTCTGCTAAAAGCACAGTTGGTACTGAGTTTAGACTGGGTTGCTCAGGGTTTTTTCCAGTCTGCTCTTGGAAACCTCCAAGGATGGGGAGATCACACATCCTTTTTGGGCAACCTGCTCCACCGCTTGATGGACCTCATGGTGAAAATGTCTTTCCAAATATTCAATCTGAACCTTATTCAATCTTGATTTATTGTTGGAACTTATGCTCCTGCTGTGCACTGCTGTAAAGAGGCTGAGTCTGTCTTTTCCATAACCCCCTTGTAGGTACTAAAAGATAGCAATTAGTCCCCCCCCTCCAACAAGGCTTCAAAGACCATCCTCACAGGGTCTGTGCCCCAGTCTCTGTCTTCCTTGTGTTCTCCATCACTACTCAGTTTATTTCTATGTAGTTTTTGCCTTTGTGATGATCTCTGTGTCTAGTCACCTATGGATTTTTATCTACAGTCAGCATTTTTGATCAGTCAGATCGTTCCATCATAACAGAGAGCATGATCCCAAACTTCTATGGCTGAAGACAATACTTCTGTGGTGTTTCAAACCTGTGGCAGCAGGCCCGGGGGAGCAGTGAAACTGCTGGCTAGGTCAGTGGGCTGAACTGGACTGTTAGCATTACCAGCACAGTGTAGCACCATAAAAACTGGGGAAAATTGAATGGGAACCAAAATGCATATTAATTAAATGTAAATAAAATACTTTTCCGGAAGACAGTCCTGGTTTTGGAAGAGCTCATTTCATTTGGGCACAGGGTCTTCTATGTCTTGGTTTTACTGTAGGTGGAGGAGGTGATGGTGATTTTTAAATAAATCAGTGGCCCAGCTAGCTTACAAATGAGGGACTGAACCACTGTCTGAGAGCTGGAGGCATATGTGTTTGTTTCTCTGTAAGGCTCTGTAAGGCAGTTTTATTCAAGGACTAGAAGGATGCAGATAGATCAGGAAATCCATAGCACAAATTCTCTACCAGCTTGAACAGGTTGACAATAAAAAGGGTGACAAGGCCAGTTTACTCTTGTGGAGAAAATGGCTTAGCATTTCAAACAATTTAATTTTCTTTAATTGTGAAATCAAAGTATATCAATCAAGTGTGAAAAAGGGCTCAGTAAATTTAATCATAAAGTGCTGAATTATGGCTAGGTGGTAGGTTTAATTTTGTCCTCTGTTTCTTTTGATGACACAGACGGATCTATTGGTTATGATGCCCAGGTAATTACCTGTCATAGTGATAGCCTTAATGGCATATCATTTCTTGTGTTTTCTACTTGAAAAATGTTACGTGTGAGGAGGAAAAAAAATAATTTTTGCAATTTCTTAGATTTTCATTAACAGAGAAGTTTATTTTTAAATTCAATCAGGAAACAGTCTTGTAAAGCTATCCCCTTTTATTATATAGGGTTACATTTCTTGTCCATCTTAAACACAGTTGAAAATATACCAGCAACACCATTGTTGCTACTATCATTTTATTTCAGTTTTTCTAAGTATCTCTGCATGGAAGTGTTTGAATGGGAGAACTTAATTGTGATGTTTTGTCTTCAGATTTTTCTTCCCCTAGGGAAGCCTGTTAGTCTTCTAAAATGACATTACAACTTGCTCAATAACCAGCTTGGGAGTTGGAAGAAATCTGAGAGAAACGTTGGAAGGAGAAGAAACCTTTTGAGCAGTAATTTACTAGCTATATATAGAATATTCAGTCAATATAAAAACTGTATTACTATTCTACCAGTGCTAATAATGCATAGCATTGTTCTTGTCTTGTATTTTTAAAATAATGTGTGTGTACAAATTAGACTTCACAACATCTTGTGAGAGAGATAACTATCAACATTATTCTAATCCTCATTGTGTATTAAATGAGAATGATTTTTTCAAATGGAGAGCTCAATGAGACGTAGAAGTAGCATGTTTCTACCTTGAAGTCATAGAGCAGGTTGCATTGATCATACCATGCATCTTTCTCAGCCCAATTATTACACTTTACCTTTGCAAAAGCTTCACTTATAATTCTAATTTTGCAAATTTCCTATTTTGCTGAAAATCACAGAACAGCCCAGGTTGGAAAGGACCTTGAAAGATCATCTGGTCCAACTTCTTGTGGGAAGGAGAGCCTAGATGAGGTTATCTAGCACCCTGTCCGATTGCATCTTGAAAACCTGCAATGATGAAGACACTACCACGTCCCTGGTGAAGTTATTCCAGAAAATCATTGTTCCCAATGTAAAAAACTTCCTTCTTTTATCATGAACAGTGATCTTGATATAAGATCAAAATTTTGTTTAGAATGATCCATGAATGGTTATACAACGTATTGCTGCATAAAAGGAATGTGTGTGTGTGCGAGTCCATGTGTTTTCCTATGTGAGGAAGGGAGGCAGAAACCATTGTACCGTCTATAGCAGAGGTCCCCAGGATTTCTGGGTTGCAGTTTGGGTTTTGGTTGAGTTCTCTCCTTTCAGGCTTCTGACCATACCCACCCTTCGGACTCAAACCTAGGAGAAGCTATAGCATTTTTGTCAAGTTCTCAACTTTATTCAGCACTTGTTCATATGTCTGAGTGTAGGCAGTGTAGTTAGCAGAAGATGAAAGTATACTTACTGCTTTGCTAAGAAGAATGATTACTGAGTTAGTACTGATATAGATATGCTCTACTGGAAGAAGGCTTGATCCTCCAAGAAATTCAGCTGAACTATTGCAGAAGTGCTGTATGAAATCCTTTAGTGGCATGGGGAAGGAGGAGGCTTTAAGCACCTCTGAAGTGACAGCATGTTAATTGGTGGCTTACTCACACTGCTGAGGTTTCTCTGCTGCAGTTTTTGCATTCTGTACTCCACATCTGCCTAGGTGTATCTTTGTTTCTGTGAACCATGTAAACTCTATTATTTCATGCATAAAGTATTTGACTGAAAGTGCTCAAATAATTAATAGATATATCATCTATGCAACAACATATCAAACTATTAAGAGATAATCTTTTCCACTATATATTACCCTATTTTGATCAGTTTCTAACAAATACACCTACCTTATAATGGGTGAATAAAATCCTCTTCAAAATTCTTTACACAATTTTCCCACTGTCTTGTTGACCCAGCGTGCCCCTACTTCAGTGCCAGCTCACACTTTTCTTTCTCCTCTTGCCTTCTCCTTCCTCATTCCAACAGTGGGTTTGTTTACTCAGGCTTTTCAGCTGTCAAAAATTCTCTCTTAGGCTTTTTTCTTCTCACAGTCTTTGAATAACACTGTATCTCCAAATCTTACTTTAATGCTCTTTTTCTTTCCTCAGTTAAGATGGTGCTTTTAATTGTGAAGGATGGTATTTAATAAATATTACTGCTAAATGAAAAAGTAATAACTTTACAAATTCAGAGACAAAGTAGACTTTCAGGTGTGATTCTGTGATTACAATTAGTACTTTAAATGAGACTTCGGTTCTGCCTTAATTTTTTTAAAAGAAACCTTTTCTTCTCACTTAGGTAACTTCAGTAGTTGAACAGTGACACAATGAGCCATTTTCATGTTAATCCATTGCAGCTCTGTCCAAATCAGATTAGGTTTGGTAACTACTGCTGAAGGCAATCTGTAATGCAGACTTCCAGGGATGAGAATCTAGTTCTGTGCTTTTCCTGCGAAACCTCCCTTTTTGGGGGAGATGTCCAATATGGCAAGAGATGTATTCCCCACATTTCCCATGCAACAAATCTGCCTGTTACAAGGAAAACCAGAAAAGGTCTGTACACCTCACAGTTTTCTGCAGTGGCTTGTGCTTCTGGACTTCTTTCAACACTGTGGCTACTGTCAATGTCTGGTTTTTGTATTTTTTTTTTTGACAGGTATTTCCCAGTTCTTGGCTTAAAACAGATCATAGTTACTCAGACAGAAGCATTCACTCCTGACCGCCTGTTTGAAAAACATACGGTACTACTGTGGATTTAAAACCATCTTGCTGTTCCTTGGTTACAAATTTCATGTATAGTTACTTAAAGGAAAAAATAACTAGCAGAAACCAGAAGGCTTGGTGCTCTTCACCTTTCACTTCCCTTGCTGTTCTTTCCACTGTGCTGTGCATCCGTGAGGCACTTGGAAGATTCCAACCTCAGAATTTCACTTTCCTTTGTTCTGTGGACAATGGTAGGTATTAGATTAAATCAAGTCATGTTCAAAGAAGATTGTTTCTTTACTCTGAAGGTTTAATCTCCACTTTCATAGGAAATTTCCTACATGGCATAACTTGCCAGTCAGTTTTATCAGCAGATATTTTTTTCCAGAGCTCTTTTACTGTGGCTATCCAAACTTAGCATGTGTTTTTTGAGAGTCTTGCCAACTTTAAAATTCCAAGTGTGAAAGTACAGAATCAATTTTCTAAAAGCTTGGCTCGCTGTTTGTCTGACTTGTTCCATGAAAATAACTAAATATGGAGTTTCTAAGTTCAGCCCTTTTTTTTTTTCCTTGAGGTGTTAGACTGCAAACATTTCATCAAGACTTAGGGAGAATCTTTGTTGATAAAGATGTAATCAAAATTTGATTCATCCTGTCACATGCTTACCAATCCTGTAAAAGCGAAGATCAGTATTCTGCAGCTGCTTAACAACATTGAGCAAGTATTAAATATACTCCTTTCTTCCTTATTTCAGACTTCACAACTCTTTCATTATGGCAGATTTAAACTTCCATTTAGAAGTTATACCAGTTAGTTTGGGGAATTTCATAATAACAATTGCAGTAGACAATCTAGTAAGAATTATACACACCTTCATTCGACAAACAGTGTACAATATGCTCTTCATTTTATATCTGTTTCTGACTTGGAAATGCCTTATTTGCTAATTGCAGTCTGTTTTCTCTACCAAATTAAAATTAAAAATTTTAAATAACATAAGATTTGGAAGGGGAAAAGAAGGCATGTGGCAGTAGCATTGACTGTTGTGTTTCTGACTTTCCTACTCGTGAGGTAACTGAGATTTATATATGCAGCACTTACTCGGTGGTTAGTATCTGAAGGACTCTGAAGGGAGCTGCAGTGATGCCTTTGCTTGGAGCTGCTAAGTCTCCTTCCCAGCAGCCAAGTCTGACTCCCAAGGGGGTGAGGCGTGATGGCTGAATGAAATGGAGCTGTGCTAGTATAAAACTTGGTATATGCAGAAAACGGTTGGCTCACACAGTACAAATATGTGCTGTGGCTCCAATCTGCATACTTCTGCACTTGGTACCTTTAGTGGCATGGATAGTCCTTGGGGGTGCCAACAGGCCTTCTGTTAAGCAGATGTAAATGTCTATACACAGTCACCACCTTTGTGTCCAGTCTTGCAAAGATTGTGCTTATAGATGGCATTTACATGTAGTTTCAGAGACAAACATTCTTAACTCTGTCTAATTTCAGAAATCTGTAAATAAAGCAGCTCAAAGGTATGTAGCTACTAAAATTGGGATGCTTGCATAGGCCTGTGTGGCAGAATGACCTGTATGTTATAAGCCTTACTAATGTGCATTAGGTGATTTAGTGCGTAGTTTTACAGGAAATATTTTAGGACCTAGATAAGCATTCTAGCTGAAATCTTATTTCTGAATATGAAAATCTCATTTTGCGTAATTGTCTGTTGAGTTCTTTAGAAGCAATTCACCCGATTTAGTCTGTACATATAGTCTTCAGTAAGAGGGGTAGCTCTTATTAACCCGAAGATCTCTGTGAAAATGGCATACTTCAGCTGGCCTGGCTGATTGTCTTCGATACTGACATAGGTATAGCCTGTATTCTAGGAAATCTGCTGTTTCTTCCAGTCAGCACTAACATGCTTGCAGGTGGCCAGACATTGTCTAAACATTACTGCTGATCATTTACCTTAGATAGACATTTTCCTATCATGAAACCCAAATCACATTACTTGCTTACATGAAGCCAAAGTAGTCTGTACTAAAGGGCTAAATTTTCTGTCTGCTAGCTGCTAGAGCTGTGTAGTGTGCTCCTGATTGCTGTTTCCTTGGGATGAAATGTCTGGCCAACCTGTTTTGGGTGCTGGATCAATGTTATTTCTAAAGTAGAGCAATGAGGAAAACAGCAGTGTGTGTTAATGAAGTATATAACACTGGTGGTATAAGACAGAGCACCTGGCTGGGATGAATGAAAGTCGTGAGCATTAGAGTCCACTGAGGCTAATGAAGAAAGGATGTGATGTTATTTTCTAATTGCCTTCAGCAGCCCTCAACAGAATGTAAGTAATCCATTGCTGGTACATAGAGTTAACATGCTGAGCAACTTTGCTTAAGAGCTGTGAAAGAGAATTTTCTTTGTCACTGTCCTAATAGCTTGTAAAAGTACCAGACTAAGTCTGTAGGAAAGTAGTCACTCTGTGATTCATGGACATGCCTTTGAGAATGGCAGAATTGCAGTCCAGATTGCAGAAGTCTGGCAGCAGAAGACATGTTAGAATGAGAGAGTCTCCCAGAAACTGTGTAAGGTAGCATGCACACTGTTGACTTGCTGTATACAGTGTGCAGAGTATTGCAGGATGGTTGACCTGCTGCACAGCTGGGCACACCTTTAACTGATAAAGCATAAGAAAGAAGTCCCTTTCTTTCTTTCTAGAAGGGAAACTAGGGTACATAGTGTGATACTAAAATGTAGAAAGGGCTATTGCTTGGGGTTAGATCTGAAGGTTCAGGGAAAGCGCTGAGGTATGTTTCAGCAGAGGTAGACTGCGTATGACTGTGTAACTATGCAGTCACGTGCAGTACTACGTAATAGTACTCTACCCTAATCTCAGGAGAGATTATATATTTGAACACTTCAGATTAGCATTTCTGCTAGAATAGGACTAAACTGTTACTTCCTACCATGCTACTACCCTTGTGTAACACTAGGTTTCTAAAAAGTAGGCCAGTCTTTTTACTTATCAGATTGTTTTGAGGTGCTTGAATAGTAATTCTATTAAAATTTTGGGAGTCTCTCTATACATGTATTTTTCAAAGTTTGTCATTAAGAGGAAGCCAGGGGAGCAGCTCCATCACTGTATCAGCACTGCAGGTAACTGTGCTTCATCATGTGGATCCTGGAATGCAAAGTTGTGGTGATCAGTTGGATTATTAGGGATAACTGAAGTTCAGATACTGATGCCTTAACTTTCCTCACTGAATGAATACATCAGGCCACTGATGGATTAAGAATTGTTTTGCATGAGTAAAGGCATAGAACACAACTTGAGAAAGGCCTGATTTTGAGACTAGGCTTACATTGTCCAGAAATGTTAGTAAAAAGTATTCTAGGAAAAGTTTGCAGTGCTTCAAGGATCGGAAGTGTAAGTTTCCAAGGAGAAGAGAGTTCCAAATATACAAACTTTATCTCAAAAATCATACGGTATAAAGAGAATTGCCCTTTTTCCAAATTTGCTCAGTTTACACTTTAAAGGAAGAGACAATTTCTAACTCCCTATGCTGCTCATTCAACCTGTGATGTAAAATCAGCATATCTGCTTTCCTCTTTCTGAGCATCACTATCGGCAAATATTTTGTACTCAGAACTTTGCAAAGAGTTTTTTGACTGGTGCACAAGCAGATGAAAACACAACTGTAATGCTGTATGGCTGATTTAGTACTGCATTTGTAGTACTGCATTTAGATACTGCATTTGTAGCAGAGGTAACTTAGCTTTCTTGACCTAGTAAATGGATATGATCAGCAGTTTTATATTACATGGTAAGATGCTGCTTAGTAATGGGCAAGACTGTACTTCTCTGCCTGTAAAGAAATTATAAATGAGAGAAGCTGGAAGCTTAAAGTGTTTAGTATTTTAAGTGTGCCACTAGAATCAAATAACAAGATACAAGAATCAAATAACATGTTATAGCATTGTCAGGTTGCTCCATTATATTACCCGTATGCAACTTCCCTGGTAGTGTAGAGCCTCTGTAGTCATGTCTGGGACACATTCCTCTTTCTGTAGCCTGTGTTAATTTGACGAATAAGGGGAGAGAGCATAGCTTAGGTCTCCCTAGTTCTGCTGATTCCTGCCTGCTGGTGCAAGTCAGAGCAGTATCCATGGCACTCTGACATATGTTGAGAAATTGGATCCGGGCAAGTTAGGGCATGACTGGATGGGTGCCCAGGATGGGTGCCCAAGTGGCCAAGGGCCAGCATTGATTCCTTAACCCTTAACAAAAAGTGACTCTGGGCCACTTTGCAGCACAGAGCCTATACCTGTGGCACTGGAGTCAAGGTGATCATGTTGATGCTTCTGTAAAACTGGGTGCACACAGACCTCAGCTGGATACTGATGTAATTAATAAATGTTCTGGCTTCATTCCATGTTGTTAGATCCTAAAATACTTTACCTTTTTTAATTGCTGCATGGGAGGTTAGAGTTGAGGATTGAGAAAATCTAGAAAAGCGAAGAAAGGCAACAGTTCCCTGTGGAGGTAGGGGCTTCTGCATAGTTGTGTCCAGGTGTATTAATCAGCTATTTGCACACACACAAATGTGAGTGATGCCTGTCAGCCACATTTTTATGGAAAGACATGCCTTTGTTATGAGCCAGATGAATTTTGAGCCTAGCAATGCATAGACTCATAGAATGGTTTGGGTTGGAAAGGACCTTAAAAGGTTGTCTAATTGCAATACCCTGCCATGGGAAGAGACACCTCCCATGTGTCCAGGTTGCTCAAGGCCCTATCGAACGTGGCCTTGAACACCTCCAGGGATAGAGCATTCACAGCTTCCTTGGGCAGCCTGTTCCAGTGCTTCACCACCCTCACAGTAAAAAACTTCTTCCTTATATCCAATTTAAATCTCCCATTTAAGTTTAAACTCATTGCCCCTTGCCCTATCACTATGGTCCGTAATGAAGAAGGTGATGAGATTGCCTTTTTCATTTCACCGAGGTAGGCGGTTAGGAATTAACATTGAAGGGGCATATAATTTGCTCTAGTCCTAGAAATAAACACCTGCCTGTCCACTGTGAGGGTTTTGTGTTTAAGGAAACAGTTCTTGTTGTTTGCTGAAACTGATGCTTCTGTAAAGAAATTTGTCTTGTTGCTGGTCTCAGAGTCACAAATATGTCTTTAAACACTTTTATTCTTCATTCTCTCTTTACTGGCCTTGAAGCTTGGCTCCACTTAAGCAGGATGCCCAACACCTTTGTAAAGATATGCTACAGGACAGCTGTAATAAAAGAATATTCAAAGTTATTTTGTATTTTCAGTCACTAGTATGCAAAACTCAAGTAGACACAAGCTGGTGGTAGCAGTTAAAATCTAGTGCAAATATCTGCTCTTCTCTAAAACAGTCATATGAATGTTATAGATAGATAGATAGATAGGTAGGTAGATAGATAGATAGATAGATAGATAGATAGATAGATAGATAGATAGATAGATATAACATTTGACGTTATTTCCA
>JBCJKH010059603.1:0-21635 GCA_039877255.1 Loriculus beryllinus | reverse complement strand
TTCCCCTGCAGGACTACCATGATTTTACTGATTATTTTTCAGTAGACACTTTGTTAGACTACTCAGAAACATACTGACCTAATTGCTTTTAATTATTCCAGTGGAGTCTGCTTTTACAGTGGTTATTTGCTTCCACACAAAAGGAGAAATAACTACTGTGACAAGTATTGAAAAATCCATATCCTTGGTTTCTCTCTGAAGCCTAAATCAATCAGAAGTTTAATGCACACTGCAAATGTTTATGTGCATGTGTAGCTATTGTGCATGTATGCATGCACTATATAGGCCTGTTTTACATCTAGATCCATCTGTGTATCACATAAGGCAAATGGGGCTAAGAAAACAGCAGACCCATTTGATTCTGTTTCAGAAACAAAGTGTTTTCTTAACAGCTCTTTGAAGAATCCAAGCAAATTTGATGTTTTCACTTTCTTTCCTGTTTAGAAAATCACTTAAATCTTAGATACACATCCAGCCTGCTAGTAGTCACATACATATTTCTTGTAAGCTACTAGTATTAACCATGCTTCTTGAAAGAGATGCAAAGTAGAGCTACACAGAGAGCCACCAGCTGCTCTACATCTACCCTTTTAGCAGATAACCCATCTTCAACTGCCATAAAACCTGCAAAATATCTCCCGTGAACATCAGAATGTGTTGGACTGTTCATCAAAGTGAACACCTTTACGAGAAACAGTTCACCAACAAAGTGAAGATGATGCACAGTTCAACAAGGAAATCCCTGAGGGAGAAAGCTGGGAAGAGATGATACATGGAAGTCTGTCGCATACACACTCCAGAGTTAGCAGCAGTGAGAAACCTCAGCATATTCAGAACCACCTGTTTAACTTTTTTTTTCCCACCCATGGTTGAAGTTTTAAAATCCAAATATTAAAAGAAAAAAATAACATAAAAGAGATGAAGAAGGGGTTAAAATAAAAAATGAAAATGATAGCAGAAGGTAGAGGCACCACATAACTTCCTTAAATCCTCATTTTATTCTCTAAGGACTGTGCAGAACACACAAGACCACAAGATCTAAAGAGGAAATACCTATGCCGGTAACAGTTCCCTGCCCTGAATTTTACATTAAAATACTAAAGGAAACTTGGCATCACCCATGAATAGCAATAAGATCAATTTTGAGAAATTTTCTGAAACGAGCAGCTTGTGTGTTATTCTTATCATTCAGTTTAATATTTTTCAGCAAGGAAGAAAAAAAAAAGGGAGGTAGAATGCAGCATTTCAATTGAAACAAACAGAACAAAATAACACCCAAAAGATGTCTGTGAAACTGTCCCTCCCGGTACGGAGTAAGATAAGGTTGAAACAACCTGGTAGCACAAGACAGTACTGATAACTTGACTACTGCATTGGTTAGTGCACTGCTCCCAGTGGTTGAGTTATTCCTGGTACATAACTTGACACCTTGGAAGAAATTCCTTGAAATTCAACCGATGTTATTGTTCAGAAGAGGTGCAAATCCTGTTGGAGGGATTTCCACTATTTGAATACACTGAGAGCTTGGATCTAGCTCTATTACATGATCAGAGGTTATGGTTCATACCTTCAAATACCTACAGTGATTTCTTGGAAAGTCAGCTTCTGACAGTTTTGTCAAATACCTCAACTGGGGACTGAACATGGCCTCACCTCAATTCACCCACTCACTGTGCAATCCCACAACCCTCGAAACATCCTTAACACTGGACTTTTGTCAGTCTTTCACTGAAGGTCTCAGTCTTAGCTTTCAATTCTATTGTCTGACACAATGCAAGATCTACTGAATAGAAAAACATTCCCTTCCACCAGTACTTAGTCTGTAGGAGAGTAATTCCCATTTAAGATGGAAAATGTGCTTTCTCATTAGTACATCTTTTGGGTCTTAAACCTGCCATAGCTGATGTTATTGTACTACTGATCACTGCCCAGCACTGTGACAGTGATCCTTCAGGTTTGAAGAAAGGTGCGTGCCAGTCAGGTTTATGAAGCTTATAAAACTTCTACTGTGCTTATAGCATAACCAAAAAGAAAGAAAGAAAAAAAAGTCATCCATAAATTAAGTTATTCCTGGCTTCTGTTCTCAGAGACATTTCTCCAGGGCATAGCGTAAGATTATTGAATACCACTCGTCTTCCTGGATCAAGGCAATACAGGTTTTTTAAAACCTCAGTGGCAATTAATAGAACAATTTCCTCCTGTACACAAGCCTTTCCTAAACATGATGCCATTACTCCCTGACTCTGGTGCAAAGAGGTAGATTCAAGAGGGCGAAGAAATGCCAACACATTCTGGAGGGCTCCTCCACTGCTGGCTGTCGTCACCATCCACTGCTAGTGGCAGACACTGACTGATGCCTTATTTCAGGCATTTCTTGCAACCCTCCTTCTAATGGGGGAACAGATGGCTCCCCTTGACTATAATATTTCCACCCTGTGCAACCCACTTCCACTGGCTGAATCCCTTTATCCCGCAATGCATTATTGACTTGGAACTTCTTTCTGTTTCAAATGTTACTTGAGTCTAAGCAAAAGACAAAGGTAGCAGGATTTGCCATGGATGCACAGAAATTAAGTCTGTGGGGTCTGTTCATATACAGAATTTATGTGCTTAAAAAGACCAGGTTGAACTGGACTCCAACAAATCGGATACTAACTGCTGAGTATTGTCAGCTAAAATAAAAACCAAAATTTGAAAAGCTAACATGCTTGCTTTGACCAACCTTAATTTAATTGTTTTATAATTTGCTTTGAGGAAATACTTATTTTTGCAATGGGAAAGGATTAAACACACCCTTCAAAGGAATGCACTAAAAACTTAGGGGTTTGTTTTCATTTCAGCATGAATAAAGGTTATTCTTTTAGGATCCATCCAATACATTTCCCATCTCCAATCTGTCCCTTGTTTTTCTGTTTGACCACTGTCTCAAGAAATGAACTATTGATACAGCTACCAGAAAAGGGATAACCCCAGATGTAAAAATCTAGTCTAAAGACACAGACAGATAAAAGATTAGGGATCTTCATCCAAAAACCAGCCTAAAAGGCATTATGAAGAACTTGTACAGCTTTGCTACATGGATTACAACGGATTCATTTTAAACAGCCTCAGTGTTTAAAATAGAAAAAAAAAATCATAGGGAAAACATCCATTAAAATCAGGGATTATGAAGGGAAAGCAGAGTAGGAAACCACACATTTATTGCACTGAGGACACAGCTGACAGGGTCTTGTCCTCATGGGCTGCACTCGTTCCCTTAGACCAGACTGCAGCCTTCTACCAGTTACATGAGAGCCGGAACCTTCTCCTCTAATCCCAAAACATAGGTATACGCACCAAAAATGTACAGGCTTCTATCATAACAACTCAATAGCAGATGAGGGTATCAAGCAACAAACAAATATGCCAAACATACAATACCAAAACTAACAATACCAAAATTGCCACCAGCAGCAAAGTTCCCCCTGTGTTGGCTTTCTGGTGAAACTTAAATGACTTTTTCCAGTAAAACATAACCTAGAAGAAGTTGTTCTGGCACTCTCTAAGTCTTTCTGTTCCTCAGCAATATTACCAATAGTTTAATCTCATTTCCTCAGAAATAATCATAGAGGAAAATGTCAACACGCTGTTGGCGAAACGAGACAAAACTGATCCCACACCCAGTAAAGCTTCCTGTCCTTAAACAATCCTAAGCCCTGTTACACCAAACTCAGGATTCTGAATTCTCAGAAATATGGTCAGCAAGTAATTAAATGACCCAGCAGAGCTCATCTGACATCTGGGTACTGCCAAATAGAGTGGCCCCATTTCTCCCTCTTCCCAGTCCCTGGACATTAGTGCCTAAAATGACAGAAACCCCTATCTTCTGCCTCCCAGTTTCACAGAAGCAGCTATGCTCCCTGGTAAGGGGAAGATTGCTGACATTCTATTTCATCAAGAGTCTCATCATGTGAAATCCTTTTACAACATCAGATTCCGATCCTCACATAAGCTCCCAGGTATTTTTGCAGATTAACTGAAACTGAATAAATTTCCTTGACATTTTAAGCCCCGGTACTTCATGTGGCAGTTTGCCATCACAGCCAGCCCAGCAGAGCACAACTAAGCTTCCCACCAGTGGTCAGCCAAGGTCTCCAGCCTGGCTGAAGACTATTTAAGATTCAGTGTGCTCTTAGGGCAGCCGTGATGCTGCTGTCCTCCTCTTTCAAAGAAAAAGAACATGAAAGTCTGGGGTGTAGGACTAGTAGAAGGAAAACTGCACAACTGATAGATGAAACACGGAATCAGACTCTACAACTCAGAGAGAGAGTTATAAAGCAGGTATGTTTATTACAGCACCAGGTGCAAGGGGCATCATTCCTCCTAACTTGCACACCGAGGGGTTAAGCAAGCAGATATTTATTACACACAAACATGCATATTCATAATGTTCTCGAGAGAGCAGCGGGGATATTATAATTAGTTTAGGTACCCATTACCATAAGTCTTCTCCCTTTTGGCGCTTGCGCACTGCCCTCTGATGGTCGTGGGCAGGGGTCTTCAAGATGAAGTAAGCAAGTCTTCCTCACAGTGCACTTTTCACCTTTGGCACAGTTGGATGCCCCAGTAATCATAAAACCAGCTGAAACCAGCCATATCTGTAAGTTTCTTATAGCTGGCAAAGATTTAGAACAGTGTGACCTTTGTACAAAATTTATTGCAAGCAGAACAGGATAGGTAGACAAGGAGTATCCTAAGCTAGCAGATACTTGGGAGTCACTGTCTCCAAACTAACTGGTAATTAGAAGGATGGCAAGAAACAATTCACTCATTAGAAGGATGGAAAGAAATAATTCACTCTTGTTAGTAAGACTACTAACTTCTGTTATCACACCACAGACTTACAACACAATTGCTGCTCTCTATCTTAGACCTAAGTTAAAAGTATCTTAACCATATGTTTTCCAGGCACTTGCTTTCCTTGTATCAAATAGGCAACCAGGAAAGAAGCCAGAATACTTTCTAATCTTTCTGCATATTTTCCAGTGATGACTGTTTCTCTCATGTTAGTGCTTCTATTTTTCAGTCTCAAACAGGTACACAGTACTGTTAAGTTTGGCTTTAAAGATAGGATATTAAGGCTGTTTTTCGCAACATAAATGTGCCATGAGGAATTCTCCCCAAAAAGATGCTGAGATGAATTCTCTATGGCCCAAAGGAAACAGGCTACCTGACAACAATGCAGCTTATGTTTGCACATGGGGGTAGGAAAAGGGAAAGAAATCCCCATCCAGAAACAAGCAATATCTACTTTTGGCTCCTCAATTTTCCAAGTAATAACTGCTCACACCAACAATACTAGGATATACCAGTATGAACAACTGCTACCTGCACCAGAGGCAGGTTGACAGCAACAGAAAAGCATACAGCCCAGTGTATCATTTCGTATGTCAGAGATTCAAAGGCTCACATAAAACACATATTCACACCAGCAATCCCTTTGAGAGACAGGGCTTTCTTCTCATTTAAGATCCTTTCTGACTTACTTTCAAGATCCTATAAGACCAAAAGGGCACACACACAGAGCATCATGCAGTATTAAGGCTCAGACCTTCAAAAAGTTCATAGCCTTAGTGCTGGAAAGCAGATACACCCCAAGCTTGCACATATATGTATGCTTGGAGAAGTTACTAAAACTACATCACCCCTCAAAAAGTGCTGAAGATGCAGGGAGAGGAGGGAGAGATGGGGACAGGAACACTGGGGTTTGTTTCTGTGACTCCAACTTGTTCATCAGACATACTCAAGCCAGCCCATCTTTCTCTCCCGAAAGAAATCTGTTCTACAATTTTGCCAAAACTTTTATATATGGCAGTGGCCAGCTGGCTGCTTGGAGAGCCATGTGTCAGTGGTCCTGGCGAGTGCTTGATGTGTGATATGGATCTGCGCAAACTGCAAGCACTTGGTTTGCAAACATTCCTGTTTTATGCATTTAGAAAGCAGCTAGTGAAAGGAGAGGCTTTTGGAGCAAAGTCAGGCAACATGGCAGGCAGCACAGATATTGAGGTAATTTCTCAATATATAAACATATTATGGTAACTTGTCCCTTCTCCTGTTATCCTCTGCCCCCATGGGCTGCAGTCAACCTGTTCTGTCTCTCCCTACAAAATACCATCACCCCCTCCTCGACTGCCACTTTTGTTTCTAGAGGCAGGAATTCAACACCACCAAGGTTGTTTCAACAGGACAAGACACGGGAAACATCGGCAGCCACTCTCCAGTCCTGCTGGATGGCTGGATCCCAGGAGGGATCTGCAGTACCAGCAGATGTGACCACAGGAGAGTCTCCTCCTATACCCCAACAGATGGCATGCTGGCTGCTGCCACAGATCTAATGAAGTCAACATCCACCCATGGAGGGGTCAGTGAGTCAGTCCACACAATTGTGAGAATCAAAGGGTGAAGAAGTAAAGCAGGACAGAAGCAGGCTTTGAGTCAGGGTATTTCTCGGCTACATTTTCCTGGCTCTACCATCCCAGAGCAGATGTGGGAAATGCATCAACTGATGTAGGTTTTAAGAGAAATGAAAAAAGCAGAAGCTGGCTATATTCAAAGAGGTCTGTGGCTACATTCTGCATGTACATAAAACATACTTACTAAGTTTAAGGCAAGCCATCTATCTAGGTATTTGTTAATGCATTATCCCACATGCTCTTTAGGCCTCTGTACAAGAATATATAGTTTATTGACTAATGTCAGGGAAAACAGACTTCCCACCCTGGATGAAGTTTATCACAATCTCTGCAATCAGCCCAGTGAGCAAAAGCACAGGTGATAGATGAACCTGCCAGTCTCCTGAATGCCAGCAGATACCAACTGGCAAGGCTGCAGGAAGGTAAGCTAAGGCTGCTTGAATGAACAGACCTTCCCCCTGATATATCACAAACAGGCCTCCTGTTGATTTCCTCCATCCCAACAGCTCTTGGCCTCAGAAGCAGTCTCACCAGCCGCTCCCAAAACTACAAAGACCACCACAGATGAGTATCAACACCATGTCTTCTCTCTAAAGATGAAGGGGAAGCCAGACTGGTCTCCACACCACTGACAGGACAGGCTCTGTACTGCGGCAAACAGCTGCTGCCTCTTCCTGCATTTCTGCACAGCCATCCCATCTTGGGGCTTATAATTTGAGATGAATTTGGCAGATATCTCAGCTGGAAGCAGTCAAAGGGAGTCTGGAATGGAATAAAGCTTCTCCCTTTCCTCACAAGTAAAATCAGTTGATTTTAACAATTCAAATGAAGGTATTTCAACACTGGAGGTCAAAATTATGTATCAATTACAAACGCATAAGAAAATCCTAAAGCAAAATAGAAGCCAGGAGTTTTAGCTTGCCCCAAACACTGCAGCCCAAATCAGTTTCCAACAACCAGCACAGTGCCCACATCTTCTCGTCAATATTTGTATAAATAAGAATTCTGGTGACATTTCTAGTAAAACTCATAGTTGTTTCCAAACCCAACATAAAAATCAAAGTCAAATCTAAAGCATAAGAACCCAACAGCAACTGTAAGGACATGGATAAGTGGTGCATACAAACTTAACTGCCCAGAGAAGGAAACAGAACAACTGTAACAGACATAACATCAAAATCAATCTTGATTTAAACAGGAAACCAATATGGGATAGAAAGTTAGATGAAATGCTGGTGTCCTCTGGGTTGCCAGTAAGTATTTGTTGCAAAGAAGCTGTTCTTCCTCAAGATTAAGATCAAGGATTCCTTTTCCTTTCATTATATTGCCTAAAAGCTTCTTAGCAGCACCAGCAGTTCATATAGACAAAAAGCTTTGTGTTTAATCTGTAATTGCAATGGGTTTAGGAACTGCTAATAAACACACAAGGAAGCTTGGAAGAGGGATGTTCACTCAACCAAAGCCACTAGTGTCACAAAAGTCAATTCCACAGGTAGCTGTCAGCCATATGACGAACTGGATTCATCCCAAATCAATTATTACACAGAAGCTTTTCAAAATGCAGCTACAAATGGATACTCACAAGATAAGTGTCAAGGTGGGATTTCAGTCTCAAATCTAAACCTCCCATTGTTCCTACATTACCACTGCACAAAATTTTGGCCGATAGCGCTACAAAAGTCAACCCGATAAACACATTCAGCACTAAATCCAGCTATGGTCTCGAGAGGAGCTCTAATTCATGATGTTTATGAATCGTATTTATTATGTGACATTTTCAAAGCTGCAAGTGGAAATACATGCAGAACACCCAAAAGGAAGCTCTTGCAGATTAAAAATGACATTCAGCAACACAGGAGATGGGTCATTAGAACTGCAGAAAGAATGAGCTAGATAACAGATCAACAGTGGTGACACAGGCAGCGGGGATTACTGCAGTCTGTTCAGCCTCTGCTACTACATCTGCTTACTGTTACGTGCCCTATGGAGGAGAAAGAAAAAAAGTCTACATCTGATATGACTGCTTTGCCTGTTTAAGATTCAAAAGCTCCACTGAAAGCTTTCACAGAGCTGATGTATGATTTATACAAAGAGCTACAAGACTGTTACAGGCCATTTTGAGCAGAATGGACATCAGTGCTATCTGCTTTTTGAAAGCAGTGTTTCCCATTTTATTTACATTTGCTCTTTATTATGCTTTCAGAGTAACTTAACAATCCAGCCAATCAATTCAAACTATTTTGCAAGCATTCCAAGTAATTTCTTAGCATCCCGTAAGCACTTGCTTCTATGTAATTATAATCATTTTTCTGCGGAGATTTTCTTCATTCAAGTGGCTTTGCCAAGCAACAAGAAACAAAAGAATAACCATCTCTAAAAATATGTAGAGAAAAATGTAGGAATCCCACAACTGTATTGAATAGGGTCATCAGAAGAGCAGGGGATAAATGTGTCTCCCCATATCCTTAATGTCTTGGCTGACAGACCAAAAATAGCACTGTTCAATGTTTGATAGGTACAGCTCTATATTATAGCTCAAGCTTATTTTAAAAGAAAAAAAAAATCTATCTTAAAATTCAGCCTTTTCAACTCTTCTTGGGAGACCAGAAATAATCTGGCTGGTTGCTGCTTTTTATCAGCCTTCTGCTGCAGAGGCAAATTTAACTACTTATTTTCAGAGAAAAAGAAAGAACCACACTATGTCATTACAAAGAGTTCCTTACAGAAGAAAGTATTAAAATTCTGCCCTATTCAAGTATGGGAAAACTGATCTCTTTCCTTCATTTTAGCAGATAAGGCAGCACTGAACTTGAACTAACCTGTTGTTGAGAGGGCATTGCTCCAGACCTGCTGCTCTCACACCTGACCAAGACACTAGAATACAAAGACAGGGATTTTAACAACATACACCCAGAAAAGAGGGATTTGGAAGGAAGTTGCATGCCTCTAATCTCCCCAAAGCCACCGTGGAAGCAAAAGAGAATTCTTTAATTCAACAGATGCGAGTTCCCAGCTGCCCTATGCTAATGTCAAGTCCAATGTTTTTACTTAAAGTTGAATGTACTATTTCATCCCCAACAGCCCCTCTCCTTATTATTGTCACATTTAAGACCGATCACATCCAGTCAAAACTTTGTAAACTATTGGCAGCACCCAAGGATCACACAGCACCAGCCTTGTCACCAGTTTTAGGCATGCCTTAAAATAAAAACCATCAGAGCACTTCTTAGAACTAAATATCCTTCCCCCACTTTACATGTTGACGTGGTCTCTAAATCCCACTGGGTAATCTCCAGAATCCATCTGTTCCTTTTCATTCTCATCCCAAGAAGCCTCACATAGCCCCTGATTATTTCTCAACTTGTCTGAAGAAATACCCTGTCTCCTGGCTACCCAGACACTTGCTTCACCCCTTTCTCCCCAGAGGCTTGCTGAAAAAGGCAGCTGCAAAGATTATCTACTCCAATGTCACGCCCAGACTCTCTTCAAATCCCTTGAAGGAAGAGATATTTTCTCTAAAGGAAAAAATGTTTAACGAGCATCCTTCAAAAATGAGTTTCTTCTCAGTTTGGAAGCAAGATCCAGCTACAGAAACCTTATAAGCAAGCATCTCTTAAAGCACGGTTCAGACAAGTAGGAATTATGAGTCCTACACTGACCACATTTAGACTTTCCACCACCACCATCACCAAGATGATGAACCGTGCCTGGGCTGCACTGTAGTAAAGCACTGCATTACACAGCCGCACACATTAATGGGCTGAGAGGCACTGGGAGCATTCACCAAAGGTCATCATCAAATAGCAGATGTAAGCATGAAAACGATGACATTTTCCTAATGTCCACAAAGCAGCTAAAATTACAGGAATGCGTATCTTCTCCTTTTGCAAGTCAATACAGCCAGCATGCCTGTGCATTTAATGTACCAAACCCAGCTGCACAAAACACTCTAAACACTTCTCATTTAACTTGAGGGCTGCTAAAAGAAACAGAAATATACCTCTCGGTTACTTGTGCTGTTGCATAAAACCACAATACAAGAACCAAAGCCACAGAGGAGCTGATATTTAATTGTTCAGTTGTATTTTGTTATTGCTTTATTTGTAACTCAAAGCTCCCCCCAGATTCCAGCTATCATACTCATAGATTCCCACTAGCCTATGTGATCCTGCACCAAAGGTACCAAAGATCTGACCAATAAACAGTAGTACACAGAAGGTTTTTGGTTTCCTTACAATTTCAACATTACTGCTGCTCAAGTTTAATTCTAAGATTTATGTGGATGCCAAAAGGTTAACTTTGCTTGAAATTTGCCTATTTATCGTCATTCACTTCAAATAAGGCAAGTACTGCAGGAATTTATGATGCCCAAACCTGACAGTCACGGACTGGCTAACAAATCTTCCCTTCTGTTTTCAAAATAGTTTGGCGTTAATCTCTCAGGTCACTATCAAAGACAGTTTATCATCTAATTTATCACCTTTTGGGCAGAGATCCATGCTGAAAAAATTCACATCCAAACTGTAATTTAGTTCAGTTAATGGTCTTTTCTCAGAGGAACAGGACAATTAAAAGCATATGGAAATGAAATAAGCTCCTCACTTTTCAACTAAATGTTTGCTCTGTGTCTTGGGAAATAAATTTAGGATGAACAAGCTGAATTCAGTCGATGGACTAAAAAAGAGGACTGGACTCCTGTTATAAATCAGTCATCTTCCCTTCACAAGCCACATAGCAGTATTTGAGATTATTTTTCTTAACAGAACAAAATGTCCAACAAAGGAAAAAACCCTTCAATAAATTGCAGTTTCAAGCAGGATTAGTGCTGTTTTTAAAATAGAAAGAAAGAAAGTAAAAAAGCTCTTCACGCACTATAAACATTTGACATGCTTAGGCACCTCAATACAGTAATCGGAAATGTCAGGTTAAACAGGAAAAGCATAAAGGCAAAAACAGTTTCAAATGTGTACATCGGTGTACACTGGCTTTCATTATAGTGGCAATCAATCACAGATTTTTGGTAGAAATATGACATTCTATTATGTCTGGAAAATTTCATGGTACAGTTGACACCTTTACAGAAACTCAAAGCTTGGAAACATATACAGCATTTTAGCAATATTGCTTTCTCTTTTTTTGTCCTCCCTGAGAAGTGCCAATGCCTGTGTAACAATTCACAAGTGACGCAAGCCCCTGCTACGTATCCTGCTGAACCTCTCCCATGGGCTTTAGTGGGTGCTGGATAAGGACATAAGGAGAATTTCAATGACACTGCCACTGACATTCCTTTACTGGCCAGTTATTTTGCTGTGTTCAATGCCCTGAGCAGCTGTCTCGAACTGTTAGAAAAACTAATTTATGAAATTCAGCATGAATTTGTTTATTCATGTATTCATTTAATCCTGGTCTCCTTCCCAGCCTTAGAAGCATCCCAAAGTGGTAAAGTCTTCCATTATATTCCAAAAGGGTGCTGGGTCACACACCCTGTCCCTTCCTACTCATGTGGCTGCCCCTAGGCACCATGCCCTCTGCTTTGTCAGCTTCGTTAGCAATTAAAGCTACTGAGCACAGCTCTCTCCACCAGTTCTAGAAGACACAGCCAAGGACCTCTCAAGTGAGAAGCATATGCTGAAGGTGAAGGCCCTGGGATAACACCTCACTGCAACAGAACATAGTCACCATTGCAATAAAAAGAAACTGGAAATATAAATTATGCTATCATACTATTTTGCTTCTAATGCTGCTTTGGCCCAAACAAGGGATGGAACTGGTGCCTTCCAGAACTAAAATGATTACATGTGTATATTCCAAACTAAAGACCTCTTTTCTGGGACACAGTTATAGGCCAATCTTTTCCAGGGGCATGGCAATGAGAACACACCAGAGTGCATGGGTTGCACTGATTTTTCCAATTAAAACCAGAAAATGTAGCCCCTGGCAACAAGAGACACAGGATGAAAATAAATAATAATAAAATCCCCCACCACACAGGGAGAGAGTGGAAGCTACACCCCTGAAATGCGTTTTGATGCTAACACACTGAAATGAGTCTTAGTGCAATCTGCTTCATGAAATACTGAAAGTAAATAAAGAACAGGAACACCAGCTTATCTCTCCCACCTTTCAAGAATACCTAATGCCTTCAGTCTTCCTTACTACTGCAAAGGGTCATATTTTTTTAGCCAGTGTGAAAAGGCCCTCAAAATACCCTTTTCAATTCTTCTCTTCAATGAAGAATTGCTGATAGACCAACTGAGATGAGAAACAAAAGCCAGGCTGTTGGTTCAGTAAATCCTCTGCTTACTGTATATTTCATCAAGACCAAAGGTTTGATGTTAATTTTCTGTGATGCATTTTCCAATAATCCATGAGTATGAGCTTGAACACTGACAGGAAGAAGTGTTGTATTTCACAGCCACACAGGAGCAGACAGTTTTAGGATCATTTATTTAATTATGCAAATGCTACTCTTGTGACAACAAGAGACAAGCCCAAGCTGAAACCATACATTAGATAATAAAGTTTATATTCAACTCCAGATTCATCACCTGGTGTGGCAATTCCAGTTATTACCACTTTATTGTAGCTTATGGTACTGTGATGTTAAAGTTGAGATAACATTTCTAACCTAAACCTCTATTTTTAGGACGGTTGAAAGTAAGTGTTCATTATGTATGTTTTCTTTAATTGGCTATTCTATGACAGATTCTGAATCTACAAATTAACAACAAAGCCCAAACACTGCTATGAAGGTAATCACCACTGAATAAACAAAGAGGCTTTATAATCAACATAAACTTCACTTCTTTCCTGCATTTTACAGCACTGTATTCCCAGACGACATGTAGTGTTTTCCCTCAGTTCTCATCAACAGGTGTATTAAAGCAGCCACAAAATACCACCTCAGCAGAAGACTCCTGCATCCCCCAGCTTACACCTGATGTAGTGGGTACCACATCAAACCAATTCTGCTTGGGCAGCACAGTGGTGAGCAGGGAAGAAAGCAGCAGGTGATAAGTTCACTTTCCACCCAGCATTCATTCAATCTGACAATCCTTTTACCACCTATCCTAGAGCTGTGCTGCAGTCAGCAGACAAGAAAAGGCTGTGCTACAGAAATGCTACTCCTTGGTCTTACACACTCAACACATTGCTCGGACTCAAAGTAGGTATTTACACTGTAAAAACTGTGCTTTCTTTCAACTCCACAATGTTCCTAGCAGTGACAGAACACCAGCAACTACAAAATACCATGACAGGATCGGCAGTGGTACAGAAGGATGAAACCCAATCATATGGCTGAGTCACCCTAACCAGGAACTGCAGCTAAAAGGACTTGACCTTCCTCTCTTTGTGTACCTACCACCCTCCCTCTCCATTGCTCTGGCTGCTGGGCTGATCCCACAGGGGCCTGAAACTATTCCTTTCTTTTCCTAAGGTGAATTCCTCCTAAAGAGACTACAAGGGGGTCAGATGAGTGTAGCCACTAGAGCCCAGGGAGAGGCAGCCACATGTGGCTGGAGCAGAGGACAGAACTGTGCTTTCCAGGGTTGGCATGAGCTTGAATTGGCTCAGGTTAACCATAACACTGTGACTCCAAGGTAATTGTATTTTAAAACCTTCCTGCCGAAGAAAAAAGCTGTTGCATGTAATGGAACACTCGTTTGCAACTGACAGACCAGAGGACAGAAGGCACGCTTCAGCTACACTTAGGTATTAAGGCTTAAAAACTTCAGCACTTCACGTCAGGTACCACGTATACCATGAGAGTGGGCAAGAAAACTAGTCTAAATTCTGCAGCAAAATTAGTCTGCCCATATTTAACAGCTATCTCCATCCACAAATGCTGAGCTGCCTAAATGATAAGATTCAAGGATACTCTAACATGTAGACTTGGCATCTTTTTAATTAGGATATTAAAATACTAACTTTCAATACATCACAGTGTGCAAGTGGTGTGCAATAAAGACTTACACTTGGCTTTTTTTTTTTTTTTATACAGAAAGAGGATTTTATTACCAGAGTGATTTTGGTAATACATAGCTATTTCACGCCAAACACTGTGCCTTCTTGAATAGGGAGATTAACATGCTTACTGTTATTCTGTGAACAGTTTCTTTAATGTCACTCAGGAATAAGGCAAACACTTACATAAGGCAAAAACACTTAAGGCAAAGCACCACAAAAATCTATCCCAGTCTATGTTGTTCAGGGCTGAGAAAAATGTTGTTATCTGCATGTATGTTTAGATACACAGATCTAAGGTACGTAAATAAAAACCTTTCAAGAAGGTAACGATACACACAATACACACCTCATCCCCCCACTTGAAGAACACTCTCATCGCCAAACTCTCTTCTCCATTTTGCTATGAGCTCTTCGTGTTCCTACTTCCCTCAGCAGTATTTAATCCAGTGCAACGGCTGCTTGGGATGCAAGTGCCTGGCTTCAGGAAATCCAAAGGCAAACAGATCCACATCTCACCAGAGCTAATGGATTTGGCCCTTATCTCCTCTTGCTAAAGCATCCTGAATGCCAAGAGACTTATCTGAGCATTAGGATTCAATATTAGTATTATAATGTAATATTCACATATTATTATCTCGTTTTAAACCTCAGCATAGGCCCTTGATCATACATGGTTTTACATCCACCTTGTTACATACTGTTCTACTGAATACAAGCAAAAATACCTGAATGTGTAAACGACGTCATCTGCCAAAGTCTGATGAAGAACAGTTATTTTTAACCTGGGACAGGCCCCAAATCAGTTTATTGCATAATTTAAAAACTGGTACAAGAGGGATGCATGTGGCTGTGTACAAGCTGACAGAAAAGGGGTAAAAAGCATTCATACCCAATTTGTCACCAGTAAATACAACCCAAAAACCATGTCCTAAAGCAGAGAAAAGCTAAAGGGCCAGCACAGACACACACAGAATCACAGAATGATCTGGGTTGGAAGGGACCTTAAAGGTCATCCGGTTCTAACCCCATCACAGGCCTTGAACACTGCCAGGGATGGCTTCTAGTTGGGATTTCAAGTGAACCTCTGTAGCTCAGGTGCCATTTTCTTCTAGTCCATGGGATTTCAATATCCAAATCATTCAGGTGGTTTGTGAATTCCTCCACATACCAAACCTCTTATCTTTCAAACCTGGTCTCTGTTGACTTTCAAAGTCAAAGCAAAAGGTCAACAGCAAAATTCACAGCAAACACATGGTTTCCTGAGCCTAGCGAGGGAACCCCAAGCAGAGCCACACAAGCCTTCATCAGCTGTACTGCTCATATCATGGCACCAGATATCTGAACTTAGAATCATAGAATCGTCAGGGTTGGAAAGAACCTTAAGACCATCTAATTCCAACTACCTCAACAAAAAGAAAAATGCTTAGAAAGTTTTACTTATGAAGAAACAAAAAGATGAAGCAGCTCATGCCCCTCGAGACTGCGTGTCATACATCTTCAGATGAAAACACAGCCTGCAACCAAGAGCTGAGCAGGACCTTCCCTCCGCATGCAACAGGCTCCCTTTCCAGCACAGCACAGGAGACCTGCAAGACCAGGGGGAAGCTAGAGGAAGCACAGGCAGCTGTACAGCACGCTCACTGCTTAAACACTATTTCATCCCAAGGTTCCAAAATGATAATAGACTTTATTCTAATTGGATTGTCTGCAATGAGCCAATTTAAGTGCTAAATGCTGCGAATTATTCAGCATGACATAGCAATGCAATGATCTGAGCCACTGCAGGGCAGGAGGCTTCTTGAAAGCTACAGTTCCTGAAGCATAATAAGGAGATGCAAGTCTGTCTTGGCATGTCTCCACCAACCAAATTCATATTGTTTCAACAGCTGCAGTAAGCCCACTAAGCATTAACTAATGCCTTGACCTAGATCTCAACCACTGTCAGTCAGTACACCTAATTAGATGATTTTTCGGAACACACCTTTAAAGTCCACATCACTCAAATTGCTGATTTTCAAAGAGACCAAGTACCTATGACATCCTATACACACCACACGGGGCTATGAAACACTGATCTAACCATGAGCTGCAAAATCTTTAACTGAGTCTGTACCTTCATTGTCAGGGTAAGAACATCATACTTATTTGCAAAGATTAAAAGGACAGGAAGAGATAGATACTTAAAGGTTTAGATTTTATTACAGTGCAATTACAGGAGCATGAATCACAAACGCAAATGAGGGGCTCCTGCTTAGTCCTGTGTATAGTGCACAGTTCAAAATACAATTCTTTTTAGTAATTATGTGTAAATTGGTTTTTGACCTAGAAATAAACAGTAAAATGTATTACAATTCTGTTGTTGTGTTAGCAAGGAAGAAAGTAAAGCACAAGGTTCTCTTCTGATTTGAAAATTCAGATTATACCAAGGATTCATAAAATGGAAAGAGGAAAAACCCCCAGTAATCCATGAATCATATTCCCAAATTTTAATACAACACTATCACTCTTCTGCACAACCACCACAGGAGGATACTCAGACTTCCCCTGAGACTTGAGAATTTCAGAGGACTTGAGGGTAGTTGGAATTAACGTCCAGACTCAAGCAACAACACTACTGCATTTACAAGATACGAAATTTTCCACCTAACTTGTGACCACCAAACTCTGAATCTGAAGCGCTGGACCTCCAATTCCACAGACCCAGAGAGATAAGAGAGTAGTTTTACATCACGCCTCTCAGCTGGGTATGCATCTCCTTCAAAAACAATACAGCAGCACTCATCCTTAGAGGAAATTAACTCAGCTCTGCAAGAACTCTTGTACCCAAGTTATATGCCCTTAATGATATAAAAATGAAGCATTTTAATACCTTCTGTCCAATATCATGCCTACTTGTCAGTGTGATGATGCGTAGTTAAATCACCAACATCTGAATACCTCATCTGATTTACTGAACAGAAATATTTATTAAAAATTTCTGCCCTAACTTGACTTTGCTTCTTGCCTTCTGGATTTATTAGAATTAACTCCTGTAGATGAGCAGTTTACTGTATTTTATTTTCCCACATATTTTCTAATCCACAGAGGCACAGGAACATTAATTCAAGAACTGGCTGCAATTATTTTTTGCTATTCAGCTAGGGGCAGTAAATGCAAACAGAACTGGCTGCAGTTCAATGTCATTGCATAAGATTTGCTCTATTGCTCCCCAAGATGCAGATGTTAAGGTACATAACGCTAAATCAAGGTAGTGACACTGTCATTCTATGCACTTCCTAATGGGTTCCCGGTAGGTTCTGTTTTCCTGCTGGAAAATTAACTTCCTTCTACTTAAAACAATCCTAGAATTACAGAATTAAAACCACTTCTTCTGTCACCAAAATTTGAGAAGGAAATAATGCCTCTGCTGTTCTTTTTTCAAAGCTCAGAGTGCACTGTGAAATGAAGACCGCAAGCTTCAAGCATTCAACTTAATCATGGAGGCAGTGAAAATAAGATAAGTAAGATATTTCACATTGCTATTTAGATTTTTTTCTCTTGTAAATTCCAATTCCTTTCACACTGAAAGCACTGGAGTGGCCTGAAAGACTAGTGTGTTAATCAGGATTCCAGCGCAAATCTCCAGGTTCTCGAACCAATCTTCAGGAAAGTCTCTTGCTCTTTGGAAACAAGAAGGACAATAGAAAACATGCACAGGCAGCCTCTCCTTTTCTGCTGTGTTTGTACAAGATCATTGTTTTGTCTTTTAAAAGAAATGCAGATGACACACTGCTACTGCTGCTTTGCTTTGAGGAAGGGGGGTGGTGGAAGGGGTATATTATCTGCACATTGATATTATTGCTGTTCATCACACAAAAGCCTTCTCCAAGGAGAAAGCTGTGTGAGGGAGCCCAGGGATTGAACAGATATTATAGGTCCTCACTACTGTAGATGTAACCACAACTGAAAATACCAATTATCTTCCCAAACAAAACTCCTCTATAGCTGCAGTAGCCTAAAGAGGGACATTACCACAACACCCCCGAGGGCGGACAGCCATCTTTTACTCATTTCTGTTTGCCTATTTTAAATGCTGGGGAAAAATTAAAGATAGAAATGATGAGATTGAAAAAGGCTTTCACTGCGTGCCCCTCCACACAGAAATAAAGATATAAACAAACAGAATCTATCTTCCCTCTGCCACGATGCTCCCGACAACAGTTATTATAGATCCCAGCTGGGAGCTCGCTCTTCACCGCCTTCTGAAGGCTATCACAGTCACAGGTTCCCATCAGATTAGCAGGAGTCGGAAGAGATGCTGCCAAAATCGTGTACAGCACACTGTACACACAACCCTTCACACTGGCTGAGCACTGCAAGGCAGCTGCAAACAGCCCAAGATACATCCCCAATGTCAAAAAAAAGCCCATGTAAAGATGAGCACGCTCAAGAGATAATGAGCTCCCCAGGGAGGAATCAAACATCCTAGCTTGAAAGAGGTCCACCCAAAACAAGTTTTTATTTACACTCATTTCAAATATCTACAGTTTTATTGCAGCAAGCTATAATCTTGACATTCTCAGGTGTTAGCTCCCACCTTCAGTGGCTCTTTAATTGCGACTAGCACTCTTGATAAAATTAAAATACACACTTTAATGGATCCATCCAGCTTTTTGAAATGAAGATGAAAAGCCATGCATTGCAATTGAGAATCATGGCCTGCCTGCCTGGTCTGATCTTCTTGGATGTTATTTTCCACTGCAGTAATGCAAAGAAGGGTAAAGCTTTCAATAAAACTTCATTGCTGCTTTTTACTCAAACCTTAAAAGGGAAAAGGGAAAAAGTCAAAGACTGAGGTTTGAAAGTGGCTGCAGCCCAAGCAGAAGAGAAGACACCAAACCGCTGTGCCAGGTTGAGCTCCTTGCTCCAGAGAAACACCACGGCTGCCCTCTGCACACAGGATCCTAGGGAAGCCCCAGGTCATCACTACGAATTCAGCGTAAGGATTAGACACCTTTATACAGCAAAAGATTAATTGCCTTGTACATCATTAAAAGGTGACAGGGCACAGACCATTTCAGGACTAGAGCCATGAACACCCCCTACAGACCTCTGCAGAAGTCTGATTTGTGCACAAAGCGACTGCAACTGTTCAGCATCTTCTAGCTCCGGCTTAAGCAGAGGGAAAGTTACTGCAGAGCACACACAAAACAGGAGGAAGAGGAGCATCCAAGAGGAAACTACTAAATTCAGTAATTATGAAGCTAGATAAAACTCACGCTAACAAGATTAACTTATGATACTATATGAATAAGCTACCTCTTAAGGGTCTGCTTATAATCAGACTATTAGGAGAGTCAATTTTTTGCACAGAACACCCTCCATTCCAACACTACATTCAGCAGGTAATAACACGCAGCTGTTGGTTAGAAGCTGCACTGTGCCCTTCCCTGTATAATACAAGGGTTTTTCATCTGTTTATTCATTTATTAAGTCTCCAAAAGAAACTGTGTTCACCAGGCATCAGCCAAAGCAACAAACAAAGCAGGAGCAGTGCTTTACGTGGGCAATTACTCTGTAATATGTGCCCAAATAGCTATGGCAGAACCAGAGACTTGCTTTAGGGAGCAGGGCACAAAAGGGAAGAACACACAGGCAGCAATGGGTCAGACAGTGGTCCACCATATGGCCAATCTCAGGCACAAACTGCTAACAAAAGGTGAGGGAGGGTGTGAACTTGGAAAACATCAGCTTTTCAGAGGCCAAGTGCAAAGCAAACATGCCACTCGTTCCTAAACATACCTCATGGATACTGTAAGGATTGTAAATGTAATAAAACCATAGAGCAGATGACTTTACATGAGCGTTTCCTTGTGCATTCATGCCCTGAGCCCCCAAGAAGCCCTTCTGCTACATACTGATGGGGACCAAATGTGCTAAAGGTGTCTTTTATCAAGGTGATTATGCAGATACTAAGAAAAACTTAAGCAAGAGAAACTGTAACAGCATACAGAGGCAGAGTAACGGAAAAACCAATGCTAACAAACAATGTTTATTGAATAAATGATAAAGCCACTGAGATCTTAGGTATGCATAATTCTAAGAAAAATCAGATCAATGTGGAACTCCCAAATCTTTATGCACTTTGCTAAAGAATCTCCATTATGTTCTGCATTGCAGAAGTCATTCTGACTGTATGCTCTGCCAACTTCTGTAATGATTCAGAGCTTTACACCATCTATGATGATTTCTTAAATAGAAAAAAGAATGATTACAAGTGCTTATTTGTCTTGATTCATAGAAAAACTCTAAGAACTTACCAATAAAGTTTAAGTTGACAAGCAGGTATTCTTTATCGTGGCACCAGCAGACATGGGAGATAGCTCCTCCAAGCATATCCTGCTCGAGTGCCAAACAAGCTCTGATTATATAACCATTAAATATATATACTCATTATGCTACACGCATATTCATGAAGTTACTTACACATTATATCGTATCTCTAGAAAATTCCTCCTGCACACACACAATAATGTGGTAGCGGTCTTTCGGACCCCTGGTGGTCATTCCTTCATCATCTTCCTCTTCATCACTTTGTCCTTTAGCTGAACTTTGGAGTTGGCCAGACTTCTTGTCCATTTGCCAGCTCCTTAGCTGGTTCTAACTGGTTTCCCTAAACATTAACTGAAGAGTTCTCTTGCTTATCATTGTTATAGAGTCCACCTGGGGTTCAGGTCGCTTAGTTACAAGCAAAAGGTTAGATCTATATACAATGAGCTATACTTCATTCTGTCTTTCTTATGCTATCCCCATCTCAGTCTTTAAAGCTTTTAGTCTTGATTTAATGTTAAGGATATGAACAAAGGAATGAAAATTGTTTTTATTGTTCCATGCATGTTCTGCGAGAAAACAGAAACATCAAAATGTCTTCAAATCTCACTGTTTTTTAGTATATTCAAGTCAATCACAACGACAAAAATCTCTACTCTGAAATTAAAGGACAATTGTTTTGTCCTTATGTGAAATTTGTGGTTACAGTTTTATAAGGAAGAGCTAATGCTAAAAGATGACAATCTCTGCAATGTGAATCTGTAATTAAATTTTAATTAAAAAATCTATAAAGCTTCGGTTTGTTTTATGGACAAATATCGGTAAAAAACCCCAAAGAACCCAACAAAATTAAACATTTATTTTCATGGTTGTGCAACAGTATCAACGCTTAAATATAATCAGGCA
>JBCJKH010059597.1:33970-46970 GCA_039877255.1 Loriculus beryllinus | reverse complement strand
AGAATTGGGTAACATGGTTTAGTGTGAGGTGTCCCTGCCCATGGCAGGGTGGTTGGACCTAGATGATCTTAAGGTCTTTTCCAACCCTAACTATTCTATGACTCTATGATTCTAAGTATATTATTTTTGTCTCCCACATATTTTTTTCCACAATAAATGTTTTTTATTTTCCATAAATCTTTAACTTTTGGTGAAAAATAAAAATTTACATAAGACATTTTCTGCTGTTGAGCTGAACAGGTAGATAAACTGTCTGTATCGGGGAAATAAGAGGAAAGAGGGAAAAAATAAGGTATTTTTCCTAACATGATGAAGCACACCAAACCCAAAATCTACTGTGAACACACCAGGTGGACAAATTTCCTTTTGCTATCCTGGATACAAACTCTATGAGCTATTGACAATGATTGCTAACTTTGTTACAGCACACTTTAAATCACTAACACACTATAATTCTCTAAAAAACTAAGAAAATAACATATGTGCTCCCTCACCTGTTAAACAGATGGTAAGGAGTGTAAATTCGTGTATTTGACTTTCTGGTTTTTTTATTGCTTTGGACATCTTAAATTTAAATAATCAGACTCAAAGCACTAGCTTCAATCTAAAACAGGCATACTTTGGAGAAAGGAAGGATCCTTTTTCAAAGGGAAAAAAAGTCTCTGGTAAACAGTAAGCAATTAGCCACAACATGCTACCAGGGATTGTTTAATTGAGGCTGCCACACTAAATTAACCAGATACATGCCCTTGGAAGGACTAGTAAAGCAGAATTACTTACAGATGTTTTCAATTATTCTGTAGGAAACCATGTGCTGCTGCTTTGATTTTTTTTTATTTGTTTTTCTGCTCCAAGGAAAATTAAAATGCAAAACAAACTATCCCAGACCTTCTTTCTCCCTAAATGGTAGGACTTGAATGATTGCGTATTAGCTGCCAAAAATCTTTCTGGTGTCAATGTGGATGTATTCATGAGACACAAGTAACTTACAGTTCTTGCCTTACCTTACTGCCCATCCTATCTAGTTAATCTGCCCTTATTTCAGGCTTTAAGGAGCAATTATGACTGCTTAGCTTTGTATGTCCCATAGAGGATTTGCTGTGAGAAATACCTGGAGAACTGTAAACCAGTTCATAAGGATGCTCTTGCTGCCACATCCATATTGAGTACTTGAAGTATAGAGAAGCTGTCTCCCAGCAGTGAGCTAAAGTTTTTTTGATTCCTGGTTAGAACTGCTCTTTGAACAGCCCTACAGCCTTGGCTCTGAGTTTCCTCAATTTGGCTTTTTCGGTTTTTATTTTTAATTTGTAGATATCATTTTCAGGAAGTTATCGTCTTATGAGTTCTCAAATATCATATGAACTAAATTTGCAGGCCAACAACAAATTCTCTGTCCCTGGGGACAGATTATTATTAGGCAATATCTGTCTGCACGAAAGCAAACACGGGAAGCAAAGAGAAGGATCTTACTTGAATAAGTCACCAATGAGATGAGCTCAAATCTCATTGTCAGTTCTTTTGAAACAAAAGTACCCTACTCTCTAAACTCATTAACACTGTAGAAAGGCTCCTGAAGCTTTATGTGAAGTGCCAAAGTCGCTGAGCTTATGTCCCAGACTCCAAGCTGGCCAGTAAATATATGTTCTGGGTCATCCTCTGGGGCACCAATCTCCATGCAACACTGTAACTTGTATAATTTAAGGCTAAGCACTAGAAATCCAGATATTCCAACACTGAAATTTTCTTTTTAGTATACACCATTTGCAGCATAGTCCCTCAATGCAGGACTAGAGGGTCACTGGCTGAGAGCACTGTGTGTAGCAGAGAATCTGAGGTATATGATTTGCACATGGGAGAAACCAGCCGGGATGTGACTCTGTAACTCTGTGACAGAAGCACTCTGCAGGTGGATCCTGGACTCTCAGTCAATTCTCAGTCCACTTCTGTACATTTTCTAATGGCTAGTAAATATAAAATGCCAGGCTAAGAGAAGTCTAAAACTTTATATAAAAATAAGTGAAATGTTGCACTGCGGTTGCTCAAATCAAGAAGAGATCTTACAGAATTGGCAGCATAACAAGATGCATACTACGTAACTACAGGCACTTAACAGTGCCAAATCAGGAGTTTATTTGCTATTGGCTTCTTTTCCACTCAGTAGTGAAAGGTTGGTACTTCCCATGCAGAGCAGGAATTCACCCAGAGCAGAAATCTGTATAAACACAGGACAACAAGAGATAAGCCTGGGATGGGGCACAAGCTTGACTTTAAAAAGTCTACATTCAGACTGCTGTGTACACTCATCCAACATGACTCAGGGTATCAGACTGTCACAGGATCTTAAATTTATTATTTAAAAGCATTATTATAACGTTTCTGTAAAAATATACTACATAAGAAAAAAGAAACCTAACATGCTTTTGTTATCTATTTAATATCTTGCCTCCTCAGTGTCATGAAATACATAAGGCCAATCTCTAGAATAAAAATATATATAGTACCCATTTTTAATTTAACTCATCATGTGTCTTATACAGGTAAAGGTGGTAAGCAATGACAGTCAGTGATTCTTAATGTTAAGAAAAGTGATTGGTGTAGGTACTGTCGTACAATTGGCATGTAAGTATGAAGAGATCAGGTGACTTCCTCTAGGATTGTAGTATGTTCCATTATTTAGCAATATCTCAACACCCTAATCATGTATTTCAGCCCAGGACAATTTACTACGCAATTTCCTAGCTTCTGCAGGATTAAGTTTATTGCTCATATTATTTTAATGCAGCTTTGCGGACTTCAATTTCCTTCAAGATTTTATAGAAGTAAAAGTATTACCAAATGCATTACAAATATCAGTATTTGCAGACTGTGAGATTTCTCCTGCAGTCTGGAAGCAGCTTCCACAAAACAGGAAGCTATTAACTGCTAGGATCACATATAACTGTGGAGATATTATATGGATATTCATAAGACATTTACTGATGGAGATAAGGGGTTTGAAAGCTGGTTTGGGTTATGGAAATACAAACAGCAATAGTATTATTTTCATTAACATTACAAGACCTTATATAAAAATAGAGGATGAGAGAAATCTATATTTTAAGGCCAGTTATGAAGATTTCAGAACTTGCAGTTATAGAGAAGTCCACAAAAAAGGGTGCCTCATACTAGTTATAAATGTGGGCAAGCCTAATTGCTTTTCCAATTCTGAAGATTCACTGCTAAAACATGGCCTGTCCAAGGCTCCCCTGACCTTCACTTTTGAAAAAGTAGACAAATTGATGTCAGTGAATGAAACAGTGGAGAAGAAACACAAGCAGCCATTGATGACACCTGGGAGACCTATGACTTGAAGGTGGCTGGAATTTAACCTGAAGGTGAGCTACTCACTGCAGTGCAACAGTGTTAAAGGCTTTTATTAATCTGCCCTGCTCAAAACATTGGCTTCTGCATCCACTGCACTAATTTAACCTTCCAAGTTGCTGGAGGGCTTAGTCTCTTACATAGCACTTTCCACTGAACTAAAACAGAAGCTTTAAGATTGCTATTCACAGCCATTATCATGTCTTGGAAGATTACAGTTGGAGCAGTAACTATGGTCTACAAGATTGAATCTGTGATCTCTTCCCTCACAAGGGATCCCTGAATAAAGCCAGAAAGAAATAGAATTTCAAAGCCAGACTCAATTTCAAAGGGAAAAGAATGGCAAGCTTACAGCAAAAAAGAATGTAAAAAAATGTGTCTGAAGTCAAAGAAAATCCAGAGGGAAAAGGGAAGCCTAAAGTCAAGCTAAACAATACAGCATGTAGATCAATGTAAAGAAATATAAGACATGCATAGACAGTCAGATGATCATGGGGCAGCACAGTCCTCCTGGCAGATTCTGAGATTGAGATAGGTTGCCCTTTCTTTTGTTAAATTTCCATCAAGACATTGTTAGCATCCAGAATATTATTAAGCAGTTCTAAAGTCAAGAGAGCAAACAGACTAGAAAACACACAAGGAAATAATAGTCTCATGACCCCTGTAAGTTTAGTGCTTTTGACCTGAGCCTGTTCTTATTACCAGTAGTCCTCTGGTAGTTTGGAAGAGCCAGAAATGAAACTCCAGTCTTGCCCATCTTTGGTACCCATCTTGGCATGGAAAAGGAGAAGAAAGTCTTCCTCTGAGTATTCTAAGTTTGCCACAGATAGAGTTTGGATTTAGGCAAGGAGAACTGAGGTACGTGGCAGCATTCAGTTCCTATACTACCTGTATGATTATCAGATTCAGGATATAACTTGTAAACCTATCTGGAGTTAGAATGTAATATTTTTCCAGGTCAGGCAGGAACACTGCTCTTCTTTGCAGAATGTCTTCCTCACAAATAAGAGCATTATTTAACATATTTGCAGGTACGGCAATTGGATTCTCCTTAGTGCTAGCAACCAGATGAAGCATCCCTCCCGTTCATGTATAAATTTCTAAATACCTGAAGCTGAAGCACTTACCTTTGAGGTACCAAATTCCTTTTCCTGTCTCTACTCCTTCTTACCTACCCATTAACTGGGTTTAAATTCCCAATGGTTTGCAAAATGGATTTAAATAATATAAGACAAACCTGTGGCAAATCCACCCTTGTAACACCTCCTTTTTCCAGATTTGGCTCCAGATTAAAACTGACAAAATACATTTTAGGTATTGTCAGTTGATTTGCTTAGTAGTTTCAGAAAAAAAAATTAGCAAAGCTTCTTCCTTTTGATGAACAAACTCCAGGTTCACATACCCAATCTGTGTGTAATCCATTCCCTACAAAGACAAAGAAGACAAAAAGGTAACAGTTCTGTAACGACTGCTCCCAAAGAGAAGCTTAGAGTACGTAGCTGCTGCTCCCACTGACTCTCGTTTTTGGCACAGCAGAATCATGCATCAGGAAGCCTCCTCAATATGTTGTAAAAGAAATAACAGTTATCAAACTCAGTGTTCCTGTCCTGCTCACAGAAGCTTTTAGCAAAATATGTGCCTCCTCCCATTTCACTGATGACCCACAGAGAGAAAGGCCACCTCCTCCAATAGCTCCAGTGCTGTGCACTTTTCTACAGCACAGGACAGAATTTGCTTCCCATAGTTACTCAGAGCAAAGCCTGAGAGTGTATGAGACCGGAAGAGTAACTGACAATAGGAAAGAGACTGGAAGAGGCAAGGCGTGAAGCCCCTTCCAGTCCTGTGCTCTCTAAAGGAAAAAATGAGTGTCTAGAAAAAATTGCCCACATTAATTTCTGTAGATTCTGTTGGATAACTCCAGTGAAAGAAGGCAAAACCTTAGATTTACTCTCCTTTCAGTAAAAGCAGAGTTGTCTCCACTGCAAGCAGATACATATATAAACTAAGATGAGGCATAGAGACTAACACACAGTCCAAGTTAACTCCCCAGCAAGTACGCAATGTATATTTTATCTGGCTAGCATTGCTCACCAAAGAAAGTATCACTACCAAAGAACCCAGCTATTAAAATATGAAATGTTCCAGCTTCTTGCAAGTTCCACAATTACTTAATAATCCCAAGAATTTAGGACATTTTTTCAGGTTAAGTCAACTAAAGTGTCACAGGCTGTTAGCTTGCTTTAGATCTGGTCTTATATAATGCTACAGTAAGGCATACCCTGTAGGACACATCAGAAATAAGAACTAAAAGCACATGGCTCTATGTCTATAACTCAGAGAAAATTTGCCTATAGACCAGTAACAAAGGGTATTTTCAACCATACCTATGCTGAGTGGCTGCCAAATCGAATTGCCTGGCAGTGGCTTAGCATTTCAAGTTTTGTAGGGTTATACATGCACTATTCAAAAGTATGAATAGTCCGTAAAGGCAGGGCTCAGTATTCCTGATTCTTGATTTATTTTCATTACTGTCTGAAATGTGACTGTTCTTTTATAACATAACTGGATATTCTGGTTGTAGAAGATACACCAAGAGATATTGTTTCTGAAGAGCATACTACTGCTGCCAATGTTCATGTTTATGTGATTTCTCAATGGTCAAAATATTGAAGCACAAACCTTGGCACTGAACAGCCCGTGTAAGCATCTCAGACTGACTCTCTAAGCCTTCATAAGCTTCACTATCATCTCAATTTCATTTGCCTTATTATAGCTGGGAACAGTGTAGAGACATCTTTGTCATACATGGACTGTGTGCTTCCTATCAGACTCAGATCCCTGAGGTGGTTCTGGTGAAGCCAATGAGTGCACATGACAGAGCATAGCACAGAGTAGGTTGATGCTGCCACTTTCATATGGTGACACAGAAATGCTGCCTTGGCTGGATAAGCAAATTCTGCCATCCTCCATGTCTGCTTTTGTAGTTCAAAGTCAGTTCAGGTATCTGCTATCAGATACCATCACAAGATATTTACATTATTCTACATGTAACAGTGGTGGCAAGAAATCCACATCTATTTAAAAATACTCAAAAACCAGAAAACAAAACCTTTTCCCCCCTCCCCCCAATATTTGGACATGCAAAAGTAGGTGATAACACAGTTAAGACAACCAAATGATCAATCAGCAGTGTCTGTTGAGAAACACGACAAAACCTTTCACATTTTCCAATCCGATTTACCCAGAGAGCCCAGATCATAGACATAATGAGGTACAGATTTCAGTGTCTTCTGCAATAACCATCTTCTTTATCCTGTCTTCCTCTGCCACACATATATTCCAGGTGAAAAATTATCCTTGTAAAAATCAACATAAGAACAGGTGTCCTACACATGGCAAACCATGTGTTGTTGCAGTTTCGGTTATTAAAAAAACTGGAAATGAATCATTCACCTGTACGTGTGATTGTTCCAAGGTGAACAGTTCTCCATGCTTTCTCCAAATAATGCTTTAATCTAATCTGCTATGTCACATGCAGGCCTGATCACTACTTGGGAGAAGCCAGAAGTACAACTCTGCAGTAGCCCGGGGTATTGCTGGAGATGAAGCACTGCTGATCTGAAGTAACATTGCTCAGGAAGGGAAGGTTAGGGGAAAAAAAATAAACAGTGAGGTTTTGGAATGAAATAAGGTTTCTTAACACTGATTGAACTATGATGTATTTCAGTTTGATTAACCACTATCTCTTCTTGAGGACAGCATTAGCAGTCTCACTGTTGTGTCACTGGCTAAGACTGAAAGGCAGGATGTTCATTTTTTTATATAAGTGATTCAGATTTACCCTTGTGCTTTCAGAACAACTGATCACACAGTTAGGCTCTGTCCAGGTCATCATCCTTTGTTTCTGTTTCTGTTGTTCCAGAGAAAGCATCATGGATATGGAAGAGCTTTTCCGTGCAGTGGGATGAGAACTCTCTTCAAAAAGAGGAACTTGGTTATGAGACAGATTTGAGGTGGTGTGAGGAGATTAGTCACTCTGCTGACTGGAACACTTTTGTTAACTGAGATTTTGCAAACCTTGCTGTAGAGGGGATGGAGAATTTCTTGGTGTCTCCCAAAGGATGATATAGCAGGACAATAATGATATTCGAGATAGTCTTCATGCAAACAGCAAGAATGAGCCCTTTCCTCTTACTCACCTGGATATTGTGCAACTTGTCCACATTCTGTTCATTCCTCTTCAAGTCCACACTTACCCCCTCTTCCAAACAGTCTTGTCTGTCATGATCCATTCTTATCCCTACATCTCCAATTATGCTTCTGTGTTTCTCTTTCCACTCCCTCCAGATTTTTCCATCTAGCAGGGATGTTCTCTGGGTAGGTTTTCAAATTGCCCACAAACCACATGGCTGGAGCATTGGGTAGAGCTAAGTACAAGGAGTACCAGGACTAAGTCTGAACATCAGAGGTAGAAGAAAGAGCTGCCGCCAAGCCACCGAGGATGGTCGACAGTGACAGGAGGGTTGTTAAAGGTGGTATTCTCATGCAGTTCAGAAAAAGCAATGTTTTAAATATCCAGATCCACAGAGACAGATTGAAAAGCAGAGACTTGGTCTCCATTCTTCAATGTCATTGTAGGCCCTCACCACTACTGTGGCATCCAACTCCTTTTTCCTTCAACATGTCATTGCATTATTCTGGTTAGTACAGTATTACTTGCTTTAATGTGCTATGTATGGTTGAGCTAGTTAAGCAACTCGAAACACCCAATTATGTAATAGAAGACTGCATCCAGAGAACATCATACGGCATCACATAGACACATCATTACCACCAAGCACCTGAATTTTCCTTGTGCTAGCTTGCTCCTGCCTACTGTTTGTCCCATCTTTAAGCAGAAATTTATACTGTATACAGTACTACCAAATCTGAGCAACATCTCTCTTCTGGAAAGATGAGAGGTAACAGGACACTTCTTTTCTGAAGGCAGCTATTCTTGTTTCTTCTAATAATGCCCTTCAGATCATTTCTCTGGCCTAAGGAAACTCACAAATGCTGTAAGAAAAAGTAATCTCTGTCTATTTTGCTCAGGCACCTTCACCTGCTGCTGCACCCTGATTTTATTTGATTTCAGTAATTGCTCTCTTTCCCTGCCACCATTGTTCACACCTGTAGTCCTTTTCTTGCTTTCACTGTTGATTGACAAGCTTACCAGAAAAGGTCATCACAAGAAGAGAAATGAATATCAAGTATTGACATTCCAGTCTCTACATTTTCCCTTTTGGCTTTTTAGTTTTCTTCATTTTTTTTTTACTTTTTTGTTTTGGTTTATTTTATTTTGTTCTATGCAGTGCTTAGGTTACAAGTGTGAGGAACGAGTGATTTAAAAAGCAGCAATAGATTGATGACACTCTGTGTTCCTGTATATTTTCATCCTTGGATTCTCTATGGGAATTGCTTTTTTTGTTCTTTTGTCAACTTTGATCCTTAAGACCTTAGCATGACTTGAACAAAACCATTGGCTAAGATACCAATTACAGAAGCTCTGGCAAGAATACAGCAAAGCTTATGTTCAGCTCCTCTAATTTCCTCAGAGCTGTTTTTTCTAGATCACACAGTGTGTATTACCCACACTGTGACTTGGCAATTTCTTGTGGTCACCTGTGTTTGGTTTTTGCTAAATCAAATCCATTTTTCCTTCAGGAGTTAATAGCTTCAGTTGCTCACCTTAAACAACACTTCTAGTTTGCCAAGATACTCGATTGCTGTACTTAGTTATGACTTCAGTATAACTCAGTTGTTCATTACAGCCAAGAGAGATGATTCAATTTTCTTGCTGATATACTGAATTCTAGTTATAGAGGGAAACAAACATTTTCTTGGTACGCTAAACTTATTTTTTACGGTGATGAATGACTCACTGAGAAATCATTCTTGACAGTGGCTACAGCCATTTTTCTAAGAAAGTCTGTATTCTGTTGTTTTATTTTACGGTACATCTATGATGTAAAATTAACATTTTACATCCTCTAGAAGAAAACTATGGCATCCATACTAATATCATAGGATCTCATTTTATTTCCCATGACAGCTTGCAGGACATTTTGATCTCTTACTAGGTAGAGAAAGCACATTTCTTCCAAGGTGAACTTAACAGTTCACAAAAGAAACAGTAATGCTCACATTTCATTAAGGGAGTCTTAATTACCTTGTGCATGCAACAAACATTTTCCCTCTAAGGAGATGTAGATAAATCTTTGCTGCTAACTATTGTTAGGTGAATGACAAGAGTTTTGTCAGACTGAAACTTCTCTGCAGTGTCTGCAATACCAATATTTCTCTTCACAGGCTAAAAATTTGGAGAGGTGTTTAAATTTACACATTGTATACAGCCATGATTTCCACTCTGATATTTTCTGTGCCAAGTCTTGGCTCTCAGATTGAGTAGTCTATGACCCTGCAATGTAGAGCTTACAGCAGTGATGTTAATGGATCTTGATTTGTCCTACTACTCTCTTTATATTTTTCTTATGAATATGCCAGTGTATGCTAGGCCTCCACAGAACAAAAAAGAGATTCTGCATCTATAGAAAAATTATGCTTTTGAGGTCCTTTTCATGTAAACACAAACATCACTGTGTGATCTACATTTCCATGCCTATTTGTAGGATCAGAGCTGTGAAGGCTGGCAATTAGGTTCCAGGAGTACCTGCCAATTTGAAATTATTCACTTTTAATTGTCCTTTTCCAGGCCTCTTGACTAGAGCTGAGAGGAGCACAGTCAGACATGACTTCAAGTGGCTGAGCTGAAATAGCTCAGAGGTGAAACTCTCAGACTCACCAGTTGCCACCCTGCGTTTGACACAAGAGAGGCACAGGTGAAACTTGCCATGCCTCCAAATGCAAAGAATGCTGAACACTTTCAGTTTTAATGGATGGTTTTGAAACACTTCACCAATATGAGTCACTGAAGGAAGTGGCAAGAGGGTGCCCATAAGATCGGGACAAAAAGAGAGAAAGGGAAATTTGGACTATTTGAGCACAAGACAGGAAAAAAGTGGAGTCTGAGACTGGATGAGAAGAAGGAAGTTAAAAAAGGGAGCTAGAAGTAAGAAGATGAACTTATAAGTGTGATGGAGAAAGAAAGAACAGAAAGGGTCATAGGGACTGGGATTCAGTCTGGAAAACAGAGGACAGGAGGGACTTTGCTAACAGGCTTGTTCTCTGTTCCAAAGCTTAAAAAGGCACCTTTCCCCTGTTGTCAACAGAAACACAATTTTAAAGCACATGTTTCAACCTTCCTAAAGCTAGTTTGCACAGAAAACTACCTATTTCATACCCTAACTGCCTGGTATCATTTAATCTATTAGCTCCAGAGGCTCCAAAGACATCTGCCACTGGAACAGATTTGTTAACCTTCCTGTTGTAGAAGCCAGTACAATGTTAGATGACAGAAATTCACCTCGTCATTTTCTCAAAAAGTATGAAATAAAAAAAAAGCTATATTGCAAGAACATGAAGAATGCAGAACAGCATACTCAGAGTTAAGAAGGTCCAGATTATTTTCTTGAGCAACTATGCACATTAAGATAGCCAGAAATTAGGTGATTATACATCACCATTAGATGCATGAGATGCCTCCTCTGTCCTTGCCTAGGCTATTAATAACATTCCAACAGTAGGTGTTCAACATTTTAGTTTTCCTATAGTTACTTCCCCAAGCCTTATTTAATGCTTACTATTCAGCATCTCTGAGGACAGAATAATTAATTGCCTCATAGTCTTTCATGGCTGTAGTCCCTGTAGAAAAAAGGTGTCACCTTTCCTTACACTGATATGTGGAAGGAGATGTGGAGAGGGTTCATTTTCCCCTATTTACTTCAGAATTGTAGCTCAAACTAAGGTTGAAAACTATCTTAATCTGAGGCATCTGCAGCCTTACTTTTTAGTCTACTTAACTCCAAATGTAAACCCCAGCTCACCTTCACTGTATCTGTGAATGCTCAGCAGGCTCACATGGATGGGGAACATAAGTTTGGAGCATCTTGTGAAATTTTGGCCTACCATTACATGTAAAGTCTCTGGTAGAGGCAGGAAGAGTAGAGTTCGATTCTGCAAGGAAAAGTTTGAATATCTCAATCACAGCCATGTTGTATGTATCTCAACTATGAGACCATTCTTGCTCTTTCTGATGTTCTCAGCTTCATTCACTGCACACTTAAATTTCTCCATGACTGAGGCAAGGATATGGGATAGCAGATTGCCCACTTCACACTCCTGAACTGTTCCTCAAGAAGACCACAGTAGTGTATGCCATTTGGGGCAGAGATACTGAAAAAAAAAGAAATTATTGTGTAATTAGATATCTCATTGTTCCATATACAGCCTGAATTCTCCTATGTCTGCTCTTACAAATACTCGACTTTGCCATCCTTATGATCCTTTATTTTGTTCTTCATAGAACCAAATGCAGAAGAATGCAAAAATTACAACTGAGGTTTGTATAAATTATGCATGTCTTTATTTCTTTCTTTTAATTAATCATTTCAATGAATCTTCAAGGTTCTTGAATGCAATATCGGACTAATATATACCTTATGAGTGCCACTACACCACAAGCACCTCACACCATACCTCAAAAATGTGTTTTCTTTCCCTTGCCCTTTCCTTTGTATTTTTTTCTGTTCTAATTTAAAATACTGAAACATCTAAAGCAGCTCCTCTTATTCCAGAGCATCCTAGCTCTCATATTGTCCACTCCATTTTATCTGACCCACATAGTTTATATGGTTCACGTACCTTTGGTGGCAAAGTTTTCTCCTGACGGCACTCACTGCGTGGCAAAGTGCTGAGCATGTATTTCTCAAGTCATCTAAGTAATCCATCTTCATTTACATCAAACACTATGGGATAATGGTATCTGAAGGGATGCTGAACAGGTTTGCAATGGGCATTACAGATACTATATTTTATCACAGCCCAATAGACCTCCACATCATCGACTCCTACTATAACCACTTCTGTGTAGATGTGATTCCAGCCTCAGAGATGGCAGTGCCTGTGGAGCTTAAGGGAGGTGTATTCACCATTTTCGCAGTTTGCTCAGGCCTTCTTGCTTTGTATATTGCTCAAGCCTCTCTTTGTCACAGTTTCCAAATCTGAGAACAGGAAAGGTTCTCATTTTCAAGCTAGAGGAAGGACACAGACAGGCTTCAAGAGAAAGCCAACATGCAACTGTTGTAACAATATCAGACTTCTCCAAAATAGCCAACAAGTCTATTGTAACAACAGTATGCAAGTCTTTGCCTTATTCAGAGTTTTCTCCTGTGTGATTGTACGTCAAAATTGACAAGGACAATCTTTGTGTGGGAGTATTGTGGGGGTTTTAAATTAAACCCTTTGAATTCCTTCTTTTTTTTTTTTTTTTTTTTCTCACATTATTTTTATTTTCCAGAAGAGTAAGTGGGGAGACAGTCAAGCTGGATGGAAAAGGTGCTACTGACTCATAAGGATGAGAAATAGCCAGCCTTAAGAAGGCATTCTGGATTTATGCTTGCTGATTCATAACTTCCTACATACATGTGGGGAAAAAAGTGTGGATTCTGCCCTGAGCTATAATCTGCAGGAAACCCGCCCTCCC
>JBCJKH010059595.1:15003-41441 GCA_039877255.1 Loriculus beryllinus | reverse complement strand
ACACAGAAGGTGACAAAGGGGAAAAATGGGGGGGGGAGACTTTCTTTGCCCCCCCCCCCCCCTTCCTCCCCTCCATCATCCTGAACTATGTGTCTATCTTGCATCCATTTTCACTGAAACAATGTCACTAAGACAATGGCAGTGAAAAGGCATCCAGCTCCAAATAACAACCACAGGCATATTACCTGAGAACACCTGGAAAAAATAAGGTGACCAATTCAATCATCAAGACCAATTTTTCTAGCAATAACAATATGAAACTCACTGCTAAATACGAAATACTGGCAGAATACTGCTGATGTAATTTAAGAGCCTCCCCTGACACACTGAGTGAGCATTCTGCAGCTCATTGTATCTAATAGACAAGTGAGGTCTTTGCAGGTGACTTGGATGAGTAAGGAATAAATGCCTGAAGAATCTAAAGTTGAGAGGGCAGACAGAAATAAGCAGTGTTTTGAAATAAGGACACTAGACACAAGGGAAGCAGAAGTCTGAATTTTAGAATCTAAATTAGTGGACCATGACTAACAAAAAATACTCTTTACCTGGTGTTGTCATGATGAGGGTTAGAGGAAGTGGTAGCAGCTGACCCACCACGTAACACTGGCCTACAGCAGGTTTTTGTAGATAGAAAGCACAGGGCAGAAACAGGAAATGACAAAGAGAGATAAGAGGTAAGCCACATAGAACAAAGGAACATCAAAATTCTTCTGCTCTAGACTGTATGATGTTTAAATACAATATATCTATTTATTTTGTTGTATATTACACTCTTATTTCTCTGAAATTTAATCAACACTGAATGTTTAGCTAAGACATGCAGGCACAGTTTTTGATGACACCACCTCATTCACGGAAGACAAACTGTTGGAACAGAGGTTTGGGAGGAGGTTATCAGCCTTATAAAATAACCCTGGGAAATTTCAGGTTAAACCTCACCCCCAGATCAAAACCCCATCCAACAACAATAAAAAAAAAAAATAACCTTGTATCTACACATACTTATAAAAACATTTTTAACTATCCTCTAGGGAAATGGAAGATTTGTCTTTTCTTTATTCACCTATGCCAGACGTAATTCAGAAAACATGAGCTAGTGTCCAGGAAGAGGTGATTAAATGCTTCAAGTAGACTGTATGAATATCCTTCAAATAATGCTCTTTCAATTTATTTTCCTTTTCTTTCTAGGCAGACAGGAAGAAAAGGTAGAGCTTTTTATGTTGCTGCAACTATACAATATACATTCACTTTGCAATAAGAAGTTACTGTGTTTACAGAATACCAGCAGTTCCTTCTATGGATGAAGGTACTGGACAAAGCCAGTACTATGTGTTTTTCAGTACCTCTGGTAAGAGGCATTAGTGTGCCACATCTATACTGTGTAACAAACCATTCAAGAGCCTGGAATCTTTTTTTCAGTTTCCTTCATTTACCCAAAGCCAGTAAGAGTTACTTGTACCATGCACTTATACCATGTATACTCCAGGCTACGAAAGACAAAGAGAATCTAGGTAGGTGAAGATCTTTACAGCAGGTACATGTAGAAGGAAGAGGCTTGGTGTTGAGGTGGCTGGGAGAACACCACGGCCTGGCCTGAAAACGGGCAAAGAACCATGCAAAAATATCACAACCCCTAGTTTCATTTACAAGGACTTAGTAAACTCTGTTATCTGATACGATACTTACTGGGACTGGAACCTACTCTAATCAGCACCAAAAATGCATGCCACAATATTTTTCTATCTTGTACATAAGATAAACCAGTATGATGTATTTTACCAAACAGAAACCCCCATTCCCAGTATGTACAATAGAAGAATATCTTTACCTAAATGCATGAGGTCTTGTAGAAATGTATTGAAAAGGTATTCCTATTCTTTAATCAGAGAAATAATTCAGCTAGCCTCAAGTCGTGTCTGATGGATGCTAAAACTAAATAGTTGGAGAAAAGAGTAAGAAATGCAGCAAGCAGCGGCTATGGAAAAGGTAGCAGATTTTCTCTCCAAACAGAAGTCACCTGTAATTGGTGGATATGTGAATGCCAGTTGTCAGTATCCAGCAGGCACTTCCCGCATCATCTGACATAGGACAGTATTTGTGTAATTAGAACAATAAGCCTAAAATGCTCTCTTAACTCTTGGCCTTTGTGGTATTTTGTGGCAAACAAAGTTTTACAACTGTTGTAGAACTAATCAATACTTATTCACACTACGCTTTCCCCAGGAAAGCCACAGGTCTGAAGGTAGCTGAGGGCTATAACAAGGAACAAAACTAGAGCACACTTTGGAATCTGTGCAAATCAGAAACTTTAAATACAAGTCTTCAATCCCACTTCCCAACACAGACAGGCTGTTAAGAAGCTGCCTCTGTTTTCTTCCTTTTCTTTGCAGTTACCATTTTATTTCTGTACAGGTGAATCCAAACAGATCACCAGAATATTCTCCTGCCTCTGTTACATTTTTTACTTGCTTGGTTTTATATATCAACAACAAAAAAATCATTCTGTAGATCACAGTGGCCTCGTAACTGAGATCAGCAGGAAGTTTTTTGGTAAATACAGAATGTACAAGTATAATACAGTCAAGATATTAAATACATGGCCTTCTTGTTAAAAGAGAATGAGTATATTAAAACAGAATTTTCTGGCTACTTCTTTCAATTTCATTCTAAACATTAAGACAAGATCAGAAGAAGCCATCAATCCAAGGCCATGTATACTCAACACTTCACTATTTCACTGCAAATACATCAGCAGCCTGTAACATGAATGGAATGCACAGTAATATAGCTTAATCACAGTGGAAAAACAGGCAATAACTAAATAAATATGGTCGGTCTTCCACTGCTTAGAGTGGAGCATGCAGTGGAAATACCACACTAATGATGCAATCATAAACACATGGTCTGGGAGGAAAACAACGAGGTATGGACAATCTAGGTACCTGCATCCAACTTCCATAATTTCTGTGCACTACAGGGGACTGAGACCAGCATATTCTCTTTGTTCAGCAGAGGTAGCAGCTATGTCCACCTATTGCTGTACTTTGAAGCCCCTCTGGAAATCTCAGAAAGGCTGTAAGAATGGGCACTAGGGCTTTACAAGTCATGTTCTGGACATTAACTGGGTAAAAAGCTCAGCTTCTGAAGTATAGAAAAGAGTGGTGGACTGAAGAATCGAAGACTGGATGAAACTGCTCTCCTTGTTTGTCTTGGTGCTTTATGCCTTTACTTCAACACAGCAAATGGCTAGTGCTTTTCCCAGGCTCCTACACATTTGCAGACCATTTCCTTTTAGTTTTGAACTGTATTACCACACTCCCAAGTGACATGTAGCCCTCTTCGATGGTGTGAACTCACATCCTCTTTTATATCTGCCATGAAAAATATCATTAACTTGCTCAGGATAAAAAGGGATCTCATAACAGCTCAGGATATGACTATGTGCTTGAAGTCTGACATTTAAGGACAGTGGCTTTTTCGAAACAGCTATCCTGAAGAAAGCGAATAGAAATAAATATCCTTTTTTTTTTTTTCTCCTAAATAAAAAGGTACGGATCCAAAAGATGAAGAATACAGTACAGATTTCAACACAACTCTATTCAGATAGGAAATTGCCTTTCCTCCTGCATTTAAGACATCACTAAAATCCCCTTAAATGCATTTTTTGGTGTGTTTGCTTTTTGTTTGTTTGGGTTGGGTTTCATTTGTGGTTTTGTTGTTTGGGATTTTTTTTTTCCTTTGTTTTGGTTTTGTTGCCTGGAGCATGAAAGATCAGTCTTTATAAGAGACTGACACTACGTATAGGGCCCTCCAGTGCCTCAACAGAAACTGAAACAGAAAAATGGTTAGAACTGGAAAACAAAACTGACCTATTGCCCTTGTCCAAGCTGAAGGAAATGCAAGAGTAAACAGACAGTGTAAACAGTGATCATTAAATTGTTGCCCATTTAAGTAGCCTACTGTACAAGCAGTGCCAGCTAAGTTAGGCATAATTCATTATCTGCAGCAGTACAATCAGCACCTACCATTAGCAGTTTTAGTAGATTGAAAAATAATTTTGTAAAAAAAACCAAACAAAACAAAGCAAAAAAAAAAGCAAGGCATGAAACAGGTTAAAAATATTTCCAGTGAGTAACACAGATCTTGTTCATTTCAAAAGATCTCTTATAGTATTAAGCATAAAATGTTTAAATAGATAAGGTTTTGAGATAGAAGGCACATTACACAGAGCAAAAGAACAGAGTGCAGGTTTGGAGCAATTTAAAATGAACACTATTTTGCAACCATGCAAGTGGATCATCCAAATTTCACATTCCTAAGCCAGCTGTAGAATAGCAGTGGGTATCTAAACACCCAATCACAAAGAATACACTTTCATCTTATTGAAAACTTCATTATTTTGGCACCTATTCATTCACAGGTGGCTAGAAACAGGTTTCCTGGTTCTTCTAGGAAGGTTAGTAAGAGCATCTCAAAAATTAACCTGAACCAGGAAGAGTAATGCTGGTTTTCAGTGATTCAGAACCCTAGAAATTTTCTGATAATTGAAGTAAGTTGAAAGTGTATGCTTTCCATGTGTATGTATATGTTTCCCAGAATCCAAGAAAACATGGGGAAGATCATGCCTAATGGAAGCCAGGAATAAAACCTGTTAGCTTCAGCTGCAGACTTGGGAAAGGGTTAGAATTTCAGTCTCTGTGTTAAAAAGAACTCTTGGCACAGTATCCATAAGTGCTATTATTCACAGACAGTAGAATGCCTCCTTTTCTGGTACTTTTAATTTTGTAAAAAAAAAGCAAACTTGTAATTCTACCTTTTTAATACTCACAAAAAGAAAAGGTATTACTGCTGATCAACTGCTGACAAGCATCAAAGTTTTTTAAGTCCCAGTTTAAGAATATAAAGGCCAGTAACACTGGAGTTCTATACAAAATGTTAATGCAGGCATTTATATACTGTCAGGTCAGCAAACATGGTGAGCTACAGGAGGTGCTCATTTGGAAAGTAGCTGCAAACACACAGACATTCACAATAAGATTGGCTTGATAGTCACGTTTTATTAGCAAAACAACTAGAAAATCACTTAACTTCACACTACCAGCTATCAGGAGTGCTGCTGGGATATTAGCAACCAGAGGCAGAGGGCAAATTTCGAAAGAGCTTCCTAGCACAGGCCACACTGATGGGCTGCAGGAGGAGTGAGCTGTTCTCACACTATTCTTTTCAATTTTCTCCTCCAATTCAATCTCTTGGCAAGCTGTAGAGGTCTCAGCTAGCCCTAGGCTAGAGACTAACTGTGTGCCATTTTTACCTGACCCTCTGTGCTAGCACAGTACTGAAATGAAAAGTGCTTTTGGTAAATTAATTTTGCCACTGTTAGTCTTTATAGATGTTTCTGTATTGTTAAACATATCATTCTTGTAACACTTCGAAGTGGCAAAACAGTCCAAGTGGGCAAAACTACACTGAAGAGAATAGAAATACTGCACAATGATTGCCTTGAGTCTTGTTTTGGCTCATTACCTCACATTAGCTTACCCATCAAACTAGAGGCAGCATTAATCAGAAGAGCAAACACCTTTTCAGTATACACTGCCTTTCTTGCTCTCAGCATCCACCAAAGCAGTCACCATCAGTTGTACAACAACCAGATATAACTATTCCAAACACAAACTGAAACAGCCTAAAGTCTCGACACATCATCTACAGCAGAGTCTACAATGCCTTGCATAATATTCTACCCTGTTTCTGCATATTAGTTTTAATGCTTTATGACAACATCAACCCAATCTTACTGATTTGCACCATTGCTCACCAACAGAAAAGCAGAAGACAAGGCTAACTAATTTGCAGGGTTAGGGTCAAGTATTAATTGCAGAAAATAGTTGACAATCTGGGAACAGCAAAATTGCTTGCAGTCACAGACTAACACTTCCTCTTTTGATTTTTATTTGGAAGAAAACCAAAACAATGCTATATTTGACTGAAACAGAAGCATTTTGAAATGTGAATTTTGGACAATTAAGTTGCTTATGGATAGTGGAAGCAAAGGAAAGCAAAACCAAATAATTTCATCTCATTATTTTGTCAACAGAAACCAAACTCCACTAAAAAGGAGAAAAGAAAAAACAAAAAGCAGCAAAAGCTGGCAGAATCAGTGACAACCAATCACCTGCGGTTTTCATCCAGCACATCCAACACCTGCTGGTAAGCCCTACGAGTGGAAGACTGGATAAACGACAAAATGCCACGAGCAGAGTAAAGATTAGTTCCATCTTCAGGTAACATATTGGGAGGACAGATACGAGCCTGTTGCAGTGATGGTGTCACACTGTTCGTACAAGCATAGTAAATGGAGAGAGAAATACTACAGTCAGATTTTAAATTAAAAAAAGCTTTTCAGATACACCCCATTCCAAAATGCGTATTGCTTGCTTTTGGTTTACCCTTCCCCCACCACAATAAGGCAACACTCCCAAATTCTAGTAGTGTTGGGATCATGAGCTACAGTCATATATATTCTTCAAATGCAAGTAATATTCCAAGGACACAGTTTTGCTTTGTTATATAAGTCAGTTTTAGAAAGTCCTTGATCAACTAAATCTGTACCTGTTGAAGTCAGCAGTCAAGTCCTCACCGATATCAGAGAGAAAAGTGTTTTAAAAGCACTGCCACTTAAAAAATAAATCTTACACATCTCTTTTCAAAACACAAGCCTTTTTCAAATGAGGAGAATCTCACACAGCCTCTTCAACAAAATTTTTCTTCAAGAGGCGACTAAAGATCAAGATTGTATTTTACTTTGAGCTTTGATTTGCATTGAACAAAGTTTAAGGGCAGCTGCAAGAAATTCCAAAGCAAGCACAGAATTCGTATCTCCGAGACAACAAATGACATGATCTGGTATTTTGGCTAGGATAAAAAGTAACAGTTAAAATACACAGGATTGAAATTCAAACATGACCACTTGGATTATGCAAACCTCATCTCTGTCAGACAGAAATCAGTTCCGATAAACTGCTTTTGAAGCTCATGCTTCTTTACATTCAACCTGACTTAACCCACATTTTCCTTCACACATCAAGAGAAATTTCTAATATATTTTATTTCAAGAATAAGCATTCATAATTCAACACATTTCCTTGGTACTCATGATTTGCTCCAGCAGGATTTGGGCCAATCTTCCCGCTTTTGGTGTTTTAAAGAAATTAAGCAGGGCATTAGTGGCCAAGTGCTTGAAGGCTGGTTTGATAGTTGGATAATCTCTGGATGGGTCATGACTCTATGGATACTCTTATTTTGAAGAGAGCTGCTATGCAACTGGCTGGCACCAAGATCATAAAATAGAGTAAGAAAGAAAATTTAATTGAAAAACAGGCAGATTCAAAGCATGTTATGTCACCCACAGGAGAGTTCAGCCATCCCAGGCTTCAGGAGACATGCAAAGACAGCAGTGGCTGATGCTTGACTTAAACTGATCATTACTTATTACCTAAGCTGCAAATATCTTTTCATGCTGCTGTGGAGTACATTTGGACAACAGAAAGTAAAAAGAAAGAGACATCAATCAACATCTGTGTCTTCTTTACAACTTTTATCGCTCTCCAGGACTTGTAGAATCCATCTTTCCTCTGTATCTATGATGACTTCTAGTTTGCAAGCAATGGCAGTGGTCACACCCACACACTATATTTTTGAAATGCATTGGAAATGCCAATATTCACTAGAAAAACCCAAGAAGCAGGGGCAAGGATGGAAATATTGCCACTAAAGTGAGTTTGTGAAAATTTCTACTCCTTCATGAATTTGCTGGCTTGAGGCAAATGAGGGAAGAGTTGCATGCTTGAACTCACAGCATGTTTTACATTAAAAGTAATTTTTCCTATTCATCACTTCAGAGATCTACAGAATAGGTGGAAAGACAGCTTAAGAAAAAAAAAGCTTAACAGTATTTAGATGTATTGCAAATTAGAAGATGTTGTGGAATTCTTGTTGTCCAGAATGGCATTGCTGTAAATACCACAGTAATGTTACTTGCATGCAAAGTTTTCTCTAGCTACTGGAAAAAAAAAAACAAACCCAAAACAACAAACTATTTAGCTAAAACGGCACAAAATTCTCTAGAAGAAAGTTAAAGTTACATGTTGGATTCAGTGATCTTACAGGTCCTTTCAACCCTAAATGATTCTATGTGCTGATTAAATAGAAATCGTGTATTATAGGGAAAATTCAAGGCAGGCTTCAGAACTGGATAATTCCTAACCCCATGGTCTAGTCCCTGCACTACTTTATGCTTGTTGTTTATAGGTAGCTTGTAAGAAAAGGCAGTTTCAAAAGTTTACTTCATTTTAAGATCTTATTTAATTCTTACTTAAAAGAGTATTTAGTTTGTTAAATGATTTAATTATTTAAAAGATTTAAAGCTATTTGCTCCTGCATATGAGCCAAACTATACAGCTACATGAAATTACTCGCATCTTCTCCACAAAGGCTATTGCTAATTTTTACATCCTTCTAAATGTGCACAGTTTGAGAAATGCCTCTCTCTTCCTTTCAGTTTGAAAGGAGTAATTATTTCTATGAAGGTCTCAAATTTCGGGATTAAGGAATATACAGGGGAAAAAAATGTAATTCAAGGAAAATCCGATAACATTTAGTATGACTGCTTCTCATAAGACCTTGTGGCTATATCCCCCTTCTCTCGTCCGTTTCTAGCTAAATGGTCATACTCCTAGGTATATTTTTGTTTCTGACTTCTGAAAAAGAATTCTTATACACAGCTCCAGACACTTATTTTAGCACTCCTTGGTTACAAACACCAATCAACTCCACAGTCTGGAATCAAAATAAACATGAAATGGCAGAAATTACTATGGAAGAGCACAGAACATTCTACCGTATAGTTTTTAGTTTAGTAATCTCCCCTAAACCTTCTCAAAGCATGTGTGATGTAAACAGGTTTTAATTTAGGTATTTCTCGGACTTACAGTTCTGGAAGTATTAAATGAGAGGTAAACAGATTAAACTAATTAAGGTTACTTTAAATTCAACCACACAGACTGTATTCTTGTTACAGAGGGGCACACAATCACGTTTTCCCCCTCAGCTTGCATGAAGCACAGAATTTCTCAAACTGTGAAACTGAATGCTCTAGAGATGTGTTTTCCTGAGGGAAAGGCTCCAGCAGAAAAAAAGTTCAAGGCCATCCCCTTTTCCATGCACTCTTGGTGGTTTATCGATTTCCAGTGTGCAAGTGGAATCCTTGCTTTCACCACTGGCTGACAACGGCCACCAAAAAACGTCAATTCTCCAGCTATTCAAAACCAGCCAAAGAATCAAGAAAACTTAAAGAAAAATGAAATTTCAAAACAGCTTTAAAATCAGTTCTTAGTTAAAGCTGCCCCTTTAACTTGCTGTCAGGTATTTTTCCCTATGTTCTTCACACAGGAAAACTATTTGGCCAAGTTTGAGAAACCCTGTAGCAAAATTAGAAAGCACACATACAGTGTAGCAAAGGCCATTTGAAATTTTATATTCTAAACTACAGATATTTAGTCAGAAGATTAGTATTGCACAGAGCAACATAATTAAACACATTCTTTACTTTTATATACTAAGTAACATTTAGGCTTACGTGCAATCCTTAGTCGAAAGAGGTGACTGGAACCGTGGCATTTTATTTCTTGAGACAGTATCTGATCTGTGCCACCTTGAATAATAATTGCAATCTCTTAAGTAAGCATCCTTATAAAGGGATTGTAATTTAGAGAGCTGTCATTACTGCTACACAGCTAGATAGTTACTGTAAAGCAGGTGCCTACTTGTTAGTCTCAGAGTTTTTAAAAGCATTTGAGAATTACTGTCTTTGGTGAAACTAAACTTCCAAAAAATTCCCAGATCTGTCTCTGCATGTAACTGGATGACAAGGAGGGAAAGATAACAGAAGAGAAACAACTGCTTGTACCAGGTAAAGAACACTGTGATAGACAGCAGCCAACTTTTTTGCTTCAACATGACAAACTATTCCAGAACACTTCATTCTGTCACTTTGTAGGTCATGCACTGGAATGTGCACAGTAGATCTGAACATTCTGTCCAAGGAGGACAACAGTGTCCTTGATTAAAACTTGAGTATTATAGTCCCATTTAAAAAGTAAAGTTTTAAAAAGGCAATGCCTCCATGTACCTTTTCAATGGAGTCCTCATCATGGCATCCAAGTAGACTATCATGTCTATCAAGGAAGTGGAATCAAGGAGGTACAAGTAAGAGATACAAGCATTAAAAAACCCCCATACCAATAAACCAAAAGGGTTTGGTGTTTGTTAATATTTTTCATAGGAATTAAATATTTCAAGTAAAACATGGACTCTCTTTCCTATTTGAAGATGTGAACCAGACACCAACAAGCACAGGAGTAAGGAGCTGATCTTTGTCAGAGACATTATATGAACTTATAAGTCAAGCCAGTTTTGATGAAGCAGCAATGTAATATGACAGTAATTAGAACAAAGATTGTTTCTTTTAGCCAACAACTGGAAGTAACTTTACAAGCAGATGGTTTCTTGTGGTTTTGTACCACTGGAAAAAAATAGTACTTCTAGATAACAAAGAAATTTCAAGGCGATCTAAGTAACAGGTGTACAATTACATTTCCTGTGGTGTAAAGAACACGTTTGTAGTAGAATTTACCTACTTAAATGGTCTAATTTGTCAACAAGAAAGCTAGAAGACATGCACCACATTTACTGTGAATCTCTTATTAGAGATAATAGTCCATGAACTAGGTGATACCAAGTACTATCTAAGGTAGCATAACTTACATCAAGCAGGTAGGTTTTCTTGTAATACCTATTTTAAGCCATACAATAACACTTCTGCATGGGCAGCATCTTTAAGTAGCTTTTGGGTTTTTTTTGCAGTATACAGCATATGTCCTGTGGCCCAAATTGTGAGGAAGCAAGAGCCAAGAGATCTCTTTTTCATCAAGTACAAAAGGCCAAATTTGTGTGAGCCATATAAATTACACCACGAACACTGTGGTTTTTGTAATCTGAATTCATGGAATATTCTCCTGAGAGTTAGCCAGGTACATAGTTACATTCTTCACTTGGAGACTGACAAAACATGGGTGAGAGAGAAATGCCAGACTTGGCATCACTGACAATGCCACAGCATGTGCAAAGTGATTTCTTTTTTTGGATCATACTGGTTCAGAAGGTCAGAAGCAGCAACGATGACAGAAAAAGAAGCAATTTCTAGGAACCTCAACAATTTCAAAGCAGATGGCCTACACATTAGGCACAGCATATCTTCTGTCATAAGAAAGCAAGTACTTGAGAGGCCAAGAGATAAATGAAGTTCTGCTAAAATACATTATCTGCAGGTCAGCAAGTGTGGATGCTGCATTGAAGATTGTTAGCTTCTTCCACATAGGCAGAAGCGAGTGCAGAAACTGCAGGCTCAATATTAACTAGCTGTTATTTTTCATACAAACAAAGAGAAAAGAACCTGGATCAATCTAAAGCTTATATAATTTTCTTAAAAGACACTGATAATGGAAACTGTTGGCATCAGAAGCTTGACATTAGTTGACAGACCATGCATGCACTAGCATGGACACCAAGAGAAGAAAACTAATCTCCAGACCTGCCATAATTCCCTAGCTTTTGTAAATGATAAACTGAGTCACAGATCACACCCTTTTTAAATTTAAAGGATTCTGGGTGCATACTGTATTGCTAAGCCTCTGAAGGACTGCTAGTAGGTTTATAAACTGGGACAGCAAACAATATTCAGACCATTTAAAAACAGTAACTCTATATATAGCTACTGAGCAACAGCAAAGCACACAGGTGAGTTTTACAGAAGTAGGATTTTCAGATTCAAGAAGTCCAAACATGTGAGAAATCTGACAGCGACTGGATACATCCAGTCAGAGCTGATCTTGACAGTTTCTCAGATATCTGACTGGGCAGACACAGCCTGTGACTTTCAGAATACTAAACTAACCTGGGAAGCAAGGATAATGGAATTTCAAAAAATCCAAGAATTCATATGCCATCTGTTTTTTCCTATAAATGCAATACATGAAAGAGTGGCAAAGCAGAGCTGGTAATATGGAAGGGGTAACCTTTTTCACAAGGAGCTTCCATCACATGAGGGCTATCTATTTCAGCAGGCATCACGTGCAAACTATCAGATAGGCAAGTAAGGCCATCCCTACAGTGAAATTCTACTATATCCGGTCCAACAGGACATAACTGGATGACCATAGGATACCATAGGGAATTTGGGCACTTAGAAGGCTGATAGAACATCTGGAGACAGAGTTGATCAGGAGCTTAAGGATATGAATATAGTTTTGCCAGGTCAGCAAATAGATATGACGCAGCAGACTTGAGTACCTAGACATGTGCAATCTGTAAGCTTTTATGAAGCAAAAATCTGATTAAGAATGAAGATGTGCAACAATATTCTCATGAAGATATGGAGGAAGAGAAGGAGAATTATAACATGTCTGGAACATGCATCAGAGTACATCTATCAGTTTTAGACTAACAAGTAGACAAATATGAAGTACATATACTACCTCTTCGTGCTCTTGCTGTAAACAAAAATGACATTTCTGAGGGATAATTCTATTTTAGACTAAAAATAGGCAGACCCTAAGTAGGCCGTGCACTTATTTCCCTCTAGTTACTGAAAATTAAGTTTATGATGATTTAACAATAATGTTATACAGTCTACACTGGGACAGATGAATCCCATCTTTTAGATCTTAGATTTAAGATACTTCCAACAAGGGAAAGTATTCTTTATGGTAGCTATATTAAAATTAATATATAAAAGATTCCTAAGCGTTACATTGCAAAAACAGCTATTGCCAGATGGAAAGACACTCTGTCTCAGAATAAATGGTGGATAATCAAGGATTATCATATCTAATTAAAAAAATACATAGATCTTCATTACTTCACAAAGTACCATAAGAATTGCTACCTCAGATAGTAACAATAGATGAGATTTCCAATTCTAAATGCTAATTGACATTTTGGTCTCAAAAAATAAAAATATATACTCACAGATTCTATTACATTAAGAACAGAGAATAAGTTTTTATTTGGTTTCAAATATTTATGAATACATATATATATATTCCTTCTTCTATGAAGGAAAACTGTTACAATATGAACAAGGAGAGAACAAGGAACATGTTGATGCACAAAGAACTCAAATTCCTGAATATCTGGGGGAAGGGATGGGGAATTACACCAGCTCAGAATCTGAAGTAACAATTCACAGTAACTGGTGAAAACAGCTGTGAGCCCACAAACACTGCAAGAAAATATCTCATAAATGAGTCATCTCCCTAAAAAAAAACCATAAAAAATAAGAAAAATGCTGGCCTTCTGATCCTTATAATTATGCACTTGCCACAACATACAAAATATTAGTTGGAAAAAACCCCAAATAACAAGGAGATAAGGAACAACAAAAATATGCAAAGTTGTGCCCCTGCACCCTGTTGCTCTACTCACATGGAATCATTTCGGGCCAGCTGACCATTCTGTCGAGTGGCGTTTTCGCTCATGGAACGTTCTCTCTTCAGTCTTCCCACTGCACGGATCTGCATAGAAAGAGAAGAAGGAGAAGATAAAAGACAGGGAATTCCAGGAGGCACTTAATAACTTGCATTGGAGATTTGCAAGTTAGATCTGCCTGCACATACAAAGGCATGTTTTCATGTTTCACAGTGATTAGGAGGAAGACAACTGGTGACAGGATATGATGCTGGTAACACATAAAACCAAGATACAAACTTGTTGCAATCCTGTTATCTATCCCTGTGATCTACTTCCTATCACCAGAGAGAAATCTAGTTCTACTGTACGAGTCTAAAGAATATGTAGCTTCCTAAATATTTTTCAGTTTTAAACATGTCAGTTACCATCATCCACCTAGATGCTAATGTTATACCATTCTTTGAAATAGTTTTTCAGTTTTGTTAAAACTCACTAACTCTATGTGGTGTCATCTGGTCATGAATCCAAAGGTTAACTATACATGTGAAAAGAATCTTGTTTTCTGATGACCTGTAAATAGAAAAAAATCTGCAGCTTTGTCGTTAATCAAAAGGATTTTTTTTTTTTTCAAGTATTTTAAGTAGCTCTAATTATGAACTTGTAAGGACTCTGGAAGTACTCTGTAAGCTTACTGAGCATGGCAACCCCTAGCCATCCGCCAGTTAAATATGGAACTTCAGAGTCCTAATTATAACTACACAATGCTAATAAAAATGTATTTTACATTTTCCTAACTTACGTTAGCAGAAAGTAGATCTGCACCACAGTAAAGAAATCACCAGTTATTTCACTTTCTTTAGTAGAATGCTTCTCGAGTAAATTAAAAAAACAAAATAAGTACTAGCCTCTTCATTCTGAGGTGTCTGCTGTTGAGGTTTTTCTAGGTCCAAAAAATCTAGTGGTCGATCACTAAGCGAAATAACACGGGGAGGAGTTTTCAATGCCAGTGGTTTGAATGGAGTAGACTGAAGAAGGTCAAGGTCTGGTGGTCTGGAAAATGGAATGTCTTCACTATTACCTGCAAGAACATTAGTTGTCAACAGAAAGCTGTTCTGAGGCATGAGGGCTAATGTTTGAAAAGGTATCACACCAGTTACTTCCCCTGACTATGCTATATATAATTCAGCATACCTTTAACAGGGCTTGTATGTTAGAAACTATTGTTAAGGTCTCATAAAGACCATAATAATTCGCACTTATCTGAGCAGTTTCTCTGAGAACAGTGATTCTGAGTAATCCAGAGCAACATCAATTGTTATCGCAAGTGAGGGCACTTTTGATCTCAAGACATACTCCTATTAATAGCATATTTGGTTAGAAACAAGGTGACTGGGGATGTGAAGATGTCACTCCTTCAACACATAAAATATACGCATGTCACACATTTTGCAAATTATAAGCAATCCCAGATCTGTCACTGTAAATCCCATGACCATAAATCCTAAACAAGTATTAATAGATTCCACTAAGACAGATCCTTAACATAATTAACATTCTCATTATAATCAAACACATTTTGTATGTTTAACATGTACATCCCCAGAACGTCTCATAGTTACTTTAGCTTTTAGTAAATTAAAGAACATCAGGTGTAAGTAAGCTTTTTTTTCTGCAGTAGGAAACTAATCTAAATTTTCACCTATTGCTCTTTTATTGAGATGGAAACGTACCTGCCACTACAATCCGCTCTGGAACCTGCATAGTTACACTGGCATTCGGAAATCCTTCCTGGTCACTCTTCTCAAGGTCAGCATTTTGAGGAGCTACTTTGAGTTTTTCTGGGACCCTCATGCGCTGACTGATCCCTTCGGTGTATTCCATTTCATACTGAAGGCGATTAATTTCTGCCATCTCAGCAGCTGGAGATGGGAACGCAGCCCCACTCATTCTGACAAAAGAAAAGCAAAAGCTGTAATAGCAACACAGGAAACCATCAGAAAGTACGCAAAGGAAGCTCTTCATTCCGATTATGGGGCAAGTGGTGGGTGATCCTAAACAAACAGGCTTATTTTGAGAAACAAGTTACATGACAAATTTCATAGGAAGTGTGGTCAGAAGGAGTTGAGAGGTAAGGGCAATGACAAAAGAACAAAGTAATGCTGTAGGCAATGCTCAGAGCTATACTGAGGGTCCTCAAACTGAGCTGTGACAAAACAACCCACAGAAATTCTGCACGGAATGTACTACTCATGCACTGGCTGGCAGAAAAAGAAACACAAACCAAAAAAACCAGAAAGAATTGGTAGGATCAGTATTTAGACAGATTCATGGTACTGGGATTTGGGAAAATGAAGTCTTACAAAATTGCATGTTGAAATAGGGGAACAAAAGAAAAGGCTTGGCTTGGGTGGCAGCTTTCTGCTCGATGCCAGTCACTCAGATCTCACTCCATCTTACAAGGATAAAGTTCATTATCAAAAGCCTGTCACATCAGGTTGTAAACCTAGCATATTCATAACCCATTCCCAATCACAGGCAACCCTGTAAACTTCTCACTTCTGAATTTTTCTGCAAATTGATATCTTACTTTCGCAGAGCAGATATAAGATGTGCAGAGAAAGAACAAGACTTTATTTAAACTTAGAAGGGTTTGCCAATACTTTATACATACATTTTCCTGGAAAAATAAGGACACTTCATATGAAGCACCAGGGGAATTTCCTAGAAACTGGGCTGTGAGAAACCCTAATATGGTAATTGCTGGGAGCTGTATCGAAGATGAAGATAACTGGGTTTTTTGAGGTTCAAGGTTGAGAAAAAAATCCTGGAGCTGCACTTGGAGGTGGGCTGGAAACGGAACTCAGGTAGGTGGGAGAAGTAGTTCACCTGGGCAGTGGCTTAGCTGATGGCTCAGACTGAGATTATGGTTATGGCCTCTGTTCAGAGAGGGACATCCTGAAGCTGCAGTTGGAGCAGGGCTAGAAAAGGGCTCCCAGCAGAAACTACGAGCTGCAAGGAATACATGGTTGCGAGAACCTTTTCATCCAGGCAACGGCTGAGGGGCCTTGTCAACAGCTCAGACTGAGATAACAGTTATTTTTTAAGGTTAGGATTGAGAGAAATATATATTTCTATTCATACATTTACACACATATGTGAATATAGTTTACTCTAGCAAGAAATCTTTTAGTGCTTGAAGTAGTTCCCTAAATGAAGTTATCTATCTTGGCAAAAAGGCAAGGTTTTGCCATGATAGTTGCAACTACATTCTTTTACTGGTTTTGGCAGCAAGGCTGCTGCTGCGTGTGTGCTTTTATATGCTGAGCATGCAGAACTTAGCACACAAAATGCCTCACTGCAGACCATTATCTGGCAGGTGAGACATACCAAAGCTGTTCCTCACACAGAAGCAATACTTTCCATGTTTATCAGTAAAACCTCAAACTAATAACAACCTTCAGACAACAGAAAGAAGCACACAGAAGGATCTGGATTGTGTAACACTATATTAAAGGCACTCGTTTAGTATATTCAAGATGTGATCCATTTGCCAATCCATCCTGGGATCCTCAGTGTTATTTTCAGGACTTCCTACCACTAGAGATCAAGTGAAGGAATCTCATTCATCTCAAAGTCTCACTGTAATACAGTAGGAGAATTAGGGGTCAGGCAAAATGCAAGAAAGTCACTGTTCTATGCACTTAAAAAAATAAATAAATATTTAGAAAGGAAATACCTGAAGTGATGCAAATTTAATCCCCCTGTATTAACTTTTACTGTTTGTATGTACTTAGTGAAAGAAACTGGAAAAACCCATTTAATTAAAAACTTTACAGGAGTTTAAGAGGTGCTTAAGCAGCTCTGTCACTTCAAAATTCTTAATATTTTACTTTGAGGGGTTTCCATTTCTGCCTTTAAGTATTGCAAACTCTTGCAAGACACTGGCTAGGTCAGTCAGTGACATGAACAAAGTACACAGTCTTCTGACATTTCCACATTCCAAAAGGTGGTTTTCATTTCAAAACATAGTCTATGATCAGTAAATCATTCCCAGTTCCACAGGAGTAAAAATCATAATGTCAATAAAGAGATTGCATTTTAAGAACTTAAGAGTACTCAGAATATCTACTGGCAGCAGCTTAAAGAATAGTTACTGCTCACAAGAGTTGACAAAAGGTGTTTCACCACCGCTTGTTCATTTTCTCATGTGGAAATACCTGTATGGGTCTAATTTTCGCCATCAAGTATCAGTACACTGCAGCAGTGTTTACACCACGGTTTTCCTAAAGCTTGGCATTGCTTTGTACGTAAATGACAACTGCTTTCCACCTCTAAGGTAAAACATGCACAAAAGGCAGACAGCATTAGGATGGTTGCTTTACAAACTATTTATAAACTAAATAGCACTGTGTGGGTTTAGCTGTACTTGCCAAGGACCTATAGATACAATACCTCCATGTTTCCCTACTCCTGCCTACTTCTCATCTACTTTGCATATTTGTATTGCAGAATTGTATTTGCTTTCAAAGCGATTTCAATTTTTACCCCTTTTACAAAGGAACAGCAAAACAAGAAACAGTGAGATTTCAGCAACAGCTTAAAATATTAATAGAGCTTGCAATGAAAACCCTGAGCTATTTAAAGATAACAGAAATCAAACTTACGTTTTCTGTAATGTTCCTGTTACACAAAAGCATTTTATAGAACTCATGAATAATAAATTGGGGAGAAGGAGGGTTTTAAAATTGATATTTACAGAACTAAGTAGCTCTAAAGAAGCATGAAGATAGCAAAGAAGTCTAAGAATGATGAGACAATAAAAATACTATTACAATCACAGGATAAATAAAGGACAGAGAGCAGCTGAAGTGCAAATCACCAGCAGAGGCAAGGATAAGGTAAGAGAGAGCAAGAGAAATTACATAGGATGAATTATAGGTGCTCAGAAAGACAGAAAGGTACCTCCCTCTGCTAAAAAAGAACATCAGCAGAAGAGATAGGGATGAAGTTATGAAGCAATGCATAAGAACCTGAAGGATGACTGTTCATCAGCATTCTGGCAATAATCAGACATTGGCCATATCTGTGCTACAACTGGAAATGTTATGCACACTGGGGATGACCAAGTTAATCAGAGATACGTGAAGCCAATACCGGTACAACAGGACAGCTGCGGTAGCACTGAGATCAGAGCATGCTTTACAACCTACATATAATTGTAACTTATCTAGCTACCACACTGCTTGCTCCTGATGCGGAGTAATCCGCAGGTTCAAGTACACATAAGCTACAAAGTGCTCCTGTGGCAAGCGTCTAAGATATCCTTTGACAAGTAAAACAGAAGAGTAGCACACACGCTATAGCACCCGAAGGAGCCTATTATGGGACCCTGAAATAGTCAGAACATGTACCACAGAAGCATGCGATTGGAGGCTGTGAAATAAACAGAACAATTGGAGGAAAGGGAGAGCTGGGTATAGGATAAATCCTGAAACTTGTTCTGCACAGTTCGGTTGCACGTGTTGAACCTTGGAAATTCATCCCCCCCTGTCCTCAGCACAAGGATGATGTGAACCAAAACATGTATCTATCACACATGAACAAGGCAGCAGAATCCCAAGAACATTAAGGGCTGCATTCCTTCAAGTCTGTTTTACTACAGCTGGAGGTTTTAACACAAAACATCTTTTATTTTTCTCTCAACATTAAAAATATCGGAAATGTTAGGAGGAAAGCCATGTCCCAGTCCGACAACCATTTCTCTGAAACAACCATATATTCACTGGGTTGCGATACCAGTAAGAGCACTCAGCACAGACTGGCTGGCCCCGTTATCTAAACGTTTCCAGTACCAAGCTGGGAGCACAAGGCTGGGAAAGCCGGGAACATGGGGCGCGCGGGACCGGGCACCGAGAGGGATGGGGCGACCAACGGGGCGACAGGCGCAAGCGTTCGGGGAGCCGAAGAGTGCCCCGGGACGGGGTGAAGGGATTAGGGGGGTTGGTTGGCGGCGGCGAGGCACGGGGCGAAGAGCCGGACTCGGACACGAGCAGGAGGGGCCCTGCGCCCCAGGGACACGGCTGAGGTGGGACACGGTCGCGGGGGGACGACACCGGCTAAGGAGGGCAGATCGTTCTGAGAGATGAGGGAAAGGGCAGGCTCGCCCGCCGCAGCCCCGCGGCCACGCCAAGGCCCCCCGGGACAAGCTGGAGACGCTGCCGCCAGGCCCCGGCAGCCCGTACTCACCCAGAGCGGCAGGAAGCCGGCCGGCGAGCCCAGCCTTACCCTACCCTGCAGGGTCGCTCCTGCCGCGCTCCGGACTCGCGGGCGGGTGAGGAGGGGTGGTCGTTAAGAGGCACGACACGCCTTCCCCCCGCCGCTCAGGTAAGACGCAAACACGAGCCTGCTTGTCCCCATCGGGCTCCCGTAAGAACTGCCGGGCAGGGACCTAGCGTCACGTGACCGACAGAGGGCGGAAGCCATTCTCGCTGCCGCCTCGCTTGCGCCGGAGCCGGAGGGCATCCATTTTTAGTGAGGGAAGGCGAGAGCCGCGCAGGCGCTTTGGGGCGCGCCCGCAGCCCGCCGGGCAAGGTCACAGCGGCGGAGCGCCGCCTAGGAGCGGCCCGCGGGTGGGCTGCGTTTCGCGGTACGGGCCTCTGCACGGAGAGCCCCGTTTAGTAAACTCGTCTCCATCTCCCTGCTGTGCAGCCCCATTGAGCGTGGCTGTAACTAGTGGTACCCAGGGGGAAGGAGCTCACTTAGGGCAGTGCCCTTCAGAGCAGTGCTGCTCCTGTGCCCAGCAGCCCGCTCCTGCCAACACTGCGCCTTGCGGACCAGCCATTTCCGGAGTGTTGACTGTCAATAAGTGTTTTCTGTCAGGAGGCAGAGCTGCTCGGTGTGTGTGTGCTGTGGTGGATTAACATACTGTGTAATATGCAAACATGAAGTCTAATTATGTGTTAAGTGGGTGGAAAACCTAGCTTGGCCTGTGATGAGCCTGGCACACCACCCATTTGCGCAAGGGCAAAAGGCCAGTTACTTTAGGGAGCATTTTCCAAGAGCCAGGCAGTTGCCTAGCTACTGCCCAGAGGCAACTGCACACTGCACAAACCCCAGGCGCTCGTTAGCTGCATGCCAGGCGGGCTGGTAACCTTCACAACAGCTGTCTTGTGCAACCGTGGCTTCCTTACATCAATCGCCATGCCACTAGCATGATTTAAAATGTGTCTGTGGTTGACGGAGCCGTCCATTTCCTGCCCCGTGTGATAATTCTGACCAGCCAGGTGCAATTCCTTACCTCAGCAAAACACTTCCAAGGGCCCCAGGTGACCCTTACTGAAACTGGCATAGGAGCATTGGCTGCCTATGAGCAGCTGTTCTCTTGAGGTGCAGGTTATATCAATTTCCTATTCCTTGAAGAAAAAGAAACCTCTAGATTAGCAGATAATATTTTTAAAGAAAATAGCCTCCGAGCTTTCCCTCTGCTCTCCTTTATGATCACAGTAATGTTTTGGAGATCAAAATGAGCAGCAAAAAGTATCGAAGCATGTATTGATCCAAGGCTCACAACGTGCTAATTCAGTTCTTTACAAATACCAACAGCACTGATTTACAGAGGGAAGTGCTCTGAAATATGATATCTCACTAGATGAAAAGTTGTATAACATGGAGAATTACACATTAGTTGCCTTTCAATATATGGTCTTACATTTGACCTCCTGAAACACAAATTGCTGGCCTAAAGCACAGTTTACCAGGTAATCCCCATCATTTGGTGAGAGAGTCCTTCTCAGTTTTACCTATTCTCCAGGCTTTGAGATTTATGAAAAAAAACAAACCAAACCCAAATCAACCGACCCCTAAAAACCCAACACAAAGACTCAAACAAAAAAAAACATACTCTAAGAATTGGTTCTTGAAGCACATGAGAGGTATGGTCTGTCTCCCGTGCTTGCCTGTATATACTTTTGTGTTGAGATCAATTACATAACTATTTTTATTCCATTCAGTGTATGACTGCTCTTCATACATTGGTTTCACAATAAAAGTGGCCACAGACTAGTCATTTGAGTACTTCTACTCCACAGGAAATTCACCATAAGAGACCTGGTGGTGATCTCTAGTGAATCATATTATAGATTACCAGTAGTAGATCATGATTGTGTAAGCCTGTTCAAGGTCCACATATTCTGTCAAATCTCAGAAAGAATCGCATCAGGCTGTATTTACTGTACCCTTATTCCTTTCAGGATGTTCTTTCAATTTTTTCATTGTATAGAAGTCCTAGCACAAATAATTTTCTTTGACAGTTTTCAAATCTCTCTGCAAGTATCCTTAATTTTCTTGTTCAGTGATTTAAAAGGCCATCCTTAAGAATGTTGCCTACAACACTGTTGTATCAGCTTGATTTTCAGAGAAGTCTTATTTTCATACTGAAATTTTTAATAATGTTAGGTGTATCCTTTTCTTTCTTCTGCACACAATCTGCTTGTTTGTCTGCATGCACTTACTGCATGCCTCTGGGCACTGTCTTCTGTCTGAGGAAACAATACAAGTCCTACTTTTTTCTAGTTTTTACAGGTTTTGTCTTCCTTGATGACCAGTCTCTTCCCTTTTTGAGCCTGAAGTTAGAGTAGTTCTCTGTCAGCAAACTGCAAGAGTGGCTTCTTTCCAAAGAGGAAGACAACCCCAGCCTAGGCAGGGCAGCAACCTCTCCAGCAAAGGCACAGTCCCACCGTACTATGCTCAGCAACATAGAGCTGAGGTGATGACATTAAAAGGTTCTTTTGACTGTACAGTAACCATCAGGCAAATGCAGGGTGACAAGTCAGATCCTAAGTCAAAGACAGGTGAAGCAGGTACAGCAGGTGAGAGGACCGGGCACAAGCCTGCTGACAGCAGAGCTCAGGCAAGGGCTGGGATGGAGCCAGCTTCCCTCATCCTCCTAGTTTTTCCTCAGTGTAACCAGAACACTTTCTTTCATACTATTCCTGTTAACAGCAACTTGCCACCCAAGAACACAGATAGCATGCAGACATGCAGCTTGAGTACCTACACTGAAGTACTAGACTTCTAGCATAGTCCACGTAGGAGAGGGGGAGTGTCTTTTTGAGGGCAAACTCCACCTACTGTCAGATGACACTATTTTCTTTATTCTTGTTGGTTTTTTTCCTTTTGGTGTAAATACTGTCATGCATGGGTAGTGGAAAAGATCATTAGCACTGTGAAGAACCAAAAAAAAAAAAAAAAATGAGTCTTTTATTTAGTCAAAATATTTTTATTTGGCTGTATTTAGCAGAAGGTATGCTCTCACTCCCCCCCCCCCACACCCCATTTGTTTCCTCATCATATCTGATTTCTTATGCTTCCATTTTGTCAGTACAATATATTAACACTTTGCACCTCATCAGCATTTACCAGTTGAGGCTCTGGGAGCATTTACAGACATGAGTTAACTAATCCTCACAACAATCTTTAGCAGTAGTAAAGTGATCTGCATTTTCAGAGAGAAGATCGACTTTTTTCAAGTTTCTCTTTGATTTTCAGTGTCCAGTTTTTATTATGCTAGGCTTGATGAACAGACGTAACTCTGCAGTTGCGTTCCATGCTTTTCAAAGGAAGGCTAGTTGAGCACTCAAAATCTAAAGCTATTTATGAAAATCTTTAATAACTTGTTGAAGGCCACACAAAAAGTGAGCAGCAGAATCCGAAACTGGGAAGAAGGCATAACTTCCAGCTACGTGCTGTAACTTGAGACAGAACTCTTTGTAACTTACCTTTGGACTTGAAAACCACAATCTCTTCCCTTCTCCTTACACATTATCCTCTACTGACCTTTTCCAGCAGACTTCAACCTCAGGTACTTACATTCTGCTTTTTACTAGCAAGTTTTACATTTTACTGGAGCGTCTCCACAGTCATCAGTTGTGTATCACATACAATGTCTTTGGGTGACTGTGATGGCCTTAGTGGAAAAGAAAACAAACCCCCACAATAAAACCACAAAAAACCCAACGAGCAACAAGCGTGATTTTATCTTTGAGTATTTAAAGCAAGCTTCATGGAAAAATCTAGTATGTGACTGTTGTAAGGAAAACACCCTCAAGTCCAAACTGGTCCAAACAGAAGACTAAATATGAGCTTGACATTAATACCTTGTCATCAGTAGTGCATTTGCATAGAGATTCTTCATAAACACCTGCAAATTCACAATTATACCTTGCAAACTGTTCAAGCAAACAATAATTTTACAACATCCATTCAGTTCATGTAAATGATATCTTCACCATCGGAAGATACTGGCATGAAACAGAGACAAAACCTTTTCTTGGTTCGGTTAACACTGAAAATTGAACAGTCAGACAATCACAATGCAAGTATTTTAACAGAAACAATATAAAATTTCACTGGCTTTAAAAAACATCTATATGAGAAATCTTGGTTATTTCAAATGAATTGCTAGACCCTATATTTAAAATGATGCATTTACAGAAATTCAGATGAATTAGGCTTCTTCTATAACACGAAATACTGGAATTCTGATAGATTGTGCAAGTATTAAAAAATATTAACATCTTAAATGTTAACATTACAATTTTAAATAGCCTTGCAAGTGCAATGTTATAAATATTAAAAAAAAAAGCCAAAACAAAAAATAAACTTATAGCTACAACTTTATATAAGTTATATGCGTAAATGAAAGTGCTTTTCAAGTATTTATGTTCATTTACAGTTGGATTCTCTAGTATATGTCAGTGCTTAGATGGTACAATTTAAACATCAGTCTTTTTAAATTTTGGATGCATGCATTTAACTGACTGGAATGCATGGTCCATTTGCAGAGATTTGTGATAAATATTTCAATATAGAATATAATTTGTGATAAATATTTAAGTAGGACTATTACAAAATGTGAATATTACTCTTTTTTGTTATCTATAAAATATCTTGAGCCAAACAGTAATTTTTAATTCCATCAAGATCCCAAATTAAGATATGGTAAACAGCTGTTCTTCAGTACAGACAAAAGCGTGTGAGCATAACAGAGGCCAAATAGTGTCAACTTCTGAAGAATTGAAAAGATTTCATGATCTGTGCCAAAAGCAATGGAATCTAATGTAAACTTTCCAACACTTTCAATTAGTCAGCCCTTAGCCACAGTCACTGTGGAGAACACAGCTAGTGCCTACTGTGTGTGTGGTGTAGCTACCTTTCTGGCTAGTCAAGAACCATTATTATTGCAGTGATACAAAAAAAGACTGTATTCCTGTTTGACAGTCAGAGGAAGGGTGAAGTAAGTGGGGAGATACTTGTTTATTAAACAAGAAACCAAACCAAAACAACCCAAATGAATCATTATATTTTTAAAAGTGCACTGAAAGTATTTCCTATTGAACCCTATCTCTCATAAGTGCCAGATTTTAATCTTAAATTATACCCACTTCGAACACTGAACATATGTAAGTCAATATTAGAGCATTTAGTTTGTCCTGTGGTTTGAAAAGCACGTGACACAAGGCAACATTAACATCATTCATTAAAGATCTGGTGATGCCACAGTTTTATCATGAAGATGCAGCTTAGAAATGACAATAATTCAGCAGAAGCCCCTTGCAGACTTCCATTACGAGCTTTCTCCATCAAAGTGCTTTGTCATTTGCCAAAGACAAAAGTCCAAAAGTCAAACTGTTGCCCTACCTCAACACAGTGCTGCACTGGCAATTTATAATTTCTTTCCAGGTGCAGTTGGACTATAATAAATTATAGCTCTTCTGAGTTAGGCAATTCTTTGTAATAAAAGCAGAGTTTCATGTTCAATCAAGAGCAGCCACTGTTTAGACTGGTCTCTTCATGCAGACCTGACATCGGCTGATGATATTTTCTAGTTCTCCCGCTTTTAAAGTCTGTGGCAGAGGCTTCCTAAACGAAAGAAAACAATCATTTACTGAAAAAAGCCAAAAAACCACGCAAGCAACCAAAAATCAACCGAACACCAAAACACCAACAAACAAAAAACCAAACAAGGAGAGATGATGAAACCTGGGATAGAGAATTCTTGACAACAACACTGAAATCCTTGCCACACTTATGGCATCTTTATGTTACAGAATGACTCAGAACCTGACAAAGAGGGATGTCTAAACTGAGGGAAATTAGTAGGGGAACCCCCACATGTTGTGCAGAGAGTTATTGTCTCCTTGGGCACTTGCAGCACAGATGAGATGCGTGTGGATGCAGAGAAATACAGTTTACCTGAACATTCTTCTTGGATTTAACGATGCCAGCCAGAAACTGTAGGAATTTGTATAGTAGTTGCACGTCCCCCTGCCATGGCACTCTATGAATGGAATGGCTCTAAATTCTTCCAAACAAGACCCAGGAGATGCCAATGCTTGGCCAGAAGCTTCTGAGCCGGCACTTGTGTACTGTAACCACCAACACATTTTTTTATGAGATCTGGTCTGTCAGCTTTTAGTAAACTGCAGGTAAAAAAAATACCTCTTTCTAAAACATATCATAAGTTCTGCGGTGTATCTTGGACAAAACAAAATGAACACAGATTAATTTTATCACACTTATAATGAAGCACAGAAGCTTTATGAAGATTCAAGCAGTTATGGTGTTTCCTAAGTGCCTGCAAAGACTTTTTTCTGCTCCATGAAAAGGCATGACACTAACCAGTACAAAAACTAGAATGTATCTGGCTTCTGTCCACTTGAGGACTAAAGTCAAATGCCCTGTTTTGAGTGTGTTCACCTTTTTGGTTGCATTGATTACTTCTCCAAACACAAAAAGCAAAGAACACATTTTCCTTCTTTGATCACAGAATCATAGAAAAGTTAGGGTTGGAAAGGACCTTAAGATCATCTAGTTCCAACCCCCCTGCCATGAGCAGGGACACCTCACACTAAACC
>JBCJKH010059594.1:0-12576 GCA_039877255.1 Loriculus beryllinus | reverse complement strand
AAACGGGTTTTTTTTTTTTTTTTTTTTTTTTTTTTTTTTTTTTTTTTTTTTTTTTTTTTTTTTTTTTGTGTATTTTTTTTTTTTTTTTTTTTCCTGTGTGTATGTTCTTTTAATTTAGCTTGGTATAAACTTAGGATTAGAAGACACAAATTATTTTCAGTATTAATACCTAGAATATGGAAATGAATCACAACAGCCTTTCTGAAAAAAAAAATCTGAAAAAGAAATACATGGAGAGAATAACGTTGGATAGAGCAGCTAAAAATGAAAACTCAGAAGGTATTTGCTTCCATAAAAATAGAAACTATTTTGATCAGAAAAAGGGAATATTCTCAGCTTTATTCTGGCCTTTGAACTTGTTTTAATATCAAGAATGAAATACTGCACACTCCAAATGGCACCCAAGCACTGCACTACTTGTTATATTTTCTCTGTTTTCCTCACAGAAAATAACCAAGAAGCAACTGAGAAAACAGCATAAGGCAATACAGGCAGAAATACCATTTTACTTAGTTGAAATACGAGCTATGAGAGAAAGAAAATTTGTATTTGCTAAGATCCAATAAAAATGGCAGGTACTGCGAAATTATTTGAATGCTTGCTAATAGGAGACAGTGGCAACTGCTATGAGGCTTTCTGCTCCTCTATTTCTTGTTCCTGCATGACTGAAAGCCCTCATGCAGAGCACACATTGGGAATCAAAGCAGCCTAGATGCCTGCACAGTGAAGATGCAGTGAAGAGGAAGGCACTGGAAGTGTGTTACCTACAAGAAATTTGTTCAGGCCCTAAGAAAGCATATCAGGATGCTACTAAGTTATTTAATGTGGATGCAAAGTGCAGCATGTAGCAGGTTTTGGGAACTAGAAGCTAACCTGTATACCTAGATCTGGGGTGTTGCAAGATTAAAGAAATCTGGTTTTCAAGGCCCTATGAAGTATTTCTTCTTATGATTGATTAAGAAAAGGATATGTTTTCTGTGGAAGTCGTAGTGTAAACCAGCTTTTTCTCATTAAATAACCCCCTTGTGCTTTACTCTTAAAAAAATGCATGGAGGTATTGCCACTGCCCTCTCATTGGTGATTACATTTTCCTATTGAAAAAATCAAGTTCCTCATTCTTACTTTTCCAGAGGTAAGCTGAGGTATTTAATGCTAACAGGACACTTAGGGTAAATAATAAATATAAATGTCAGTAATGAGCCACAGCAGTATAAAATAGGAGTCACAACCAATTTTATAGTGGGCTTCTGCATTTCCTCTTATTCTTCAATTTTACTCATACCTCAGATGCAGACCAGATAAATTTGCACCTCTCTTCAAGTCTTTTGCTTTGCTGTCTCTTTATGAAACATCACTGTCTACAATTTGTTAAACTCCTTTTGCTTTTTTAAAAATGTAGCTGGAACGTGATAAAAGCTTATAAACTTATTTTTCATAATTTCTACCATAAAACATTCACATAAGTAAGACAAGATGTCTCATGAGACATTTTATAGACACTGAGATTAACAGTTTTTATTTAAAGAAAGTAATAAATTCTCTCACTGTAAGCCATCATTCATGTAATGACCTAATTAACCATTTTTCTCCTTGTTTAACTACAGCAAGCTGTTTGCTTTATGATAGCCTTGGGAATATTTACTACTGCAAGTTTCCTATTATTTTCATGTTTCTGAAAGGAACCATATGAAGTCTAGTCCAAGGAGTCAACTTGTGAGTTCACTGATCCCACTTCTGCTTGTAGGTCAAATAAACATTGTCAAGGGTAAAAAAGCTGTTTGACTTCACCAAGGTATTGTGAAGTTTGAATGTTACCCAGTCTGGGGACATTAAACAGCACTTGCAATCTGTAATACTAAAAGATATTGGAAGGATTTAAAAATTGGGTGGCATGAAAATAGTGAGGAAGGATTTAATGGTTTGCGGCATGTTTCATGGACATTTAGAAATAGAAAGAAGGAAGGATGTGAAAACTTAAATCCATAAAGAATTCTTTTGCCGGAGAAAATATATTATGCATTTTTTTATCTTGAGGATTTCTTCTTTTATTTCCTCTGTTATTCAACAATTCTGCTGTAAACAGAAAACAGACATTTGGTGAAAAGGAATGGAATTGTGTGGACTCTTTTAGTGAAGGGGCAAATATACTAATATTCTGATAGAAGTGTTACTACTTATTCCAAATATAAATCCCTCTTTGGCATAAATCCAAGAAAACAATATGTCTTCCAAGCTATGAAGATACTCCTCAGCAAGAAGGTATCAGTTCATAAATACAGACTGCAATAACACCTCAAATTCAACTGTTCACTCCCAAATAGGAAAGGAAAATAACCAGTAGGAATTACTACACATTGCTAAGTCAAATGGTTGAAAGTGTAACAGGCCTCTTCATAAATAGGATGGAGTCAAAAATGTTTCTATTTAAGGTCGTAGTTCTGAGCTTTCCAAGATTCATATTAGCAAGTTCTTCTCTATAAACATGGAAATAATTATGAAATTTTGATTTTAAAGAAAAGTTTGTGTTGCTGTATTAAACTGAAACACTACAGAAATATCATACTTGTAAGATGTAATGTATTATCTAGGCAGGGATATGCCTTGCTATATATGTAGATTCTCTAACAAAAAACCTTATGTATCATGCATAACCTGCAAGAAACATCTCTTTTATGTCATTGGGAAGAATTGCTCCCAAATTCATTGCCATAAATGAAAAGTACATGCTTTGATATTTAAGACTCACAAAAAGTCCTCCAACACTAGTATCTGGAAATGGGGAAAGAATCAAAAGTATTTCAGTCCTCTCAAAAACATGTTTATCTTGGCTGCTGTTTGAAGGTGTCATGAATCGTAGTCCACCACTGTGTAAGTAGTCCTGCTGTGGCGGTCAAAGGCAGTCCATCACTGTGAAGACCAAGGAGGAAGAAGATGAACCATTTAGAGACACATGATGAATGGACTTATTCAGACAGATGCAATCAACACATATAACAGTTCAACATGTGTATTTGGTCTGAGGTTCAGCTGGGGTACAGCTGTCATACTGCAGCTGAAGGCCACTCAGAGTGATAGCAGCACCCTTCACAACCCTGCTCCTGCTTCTGAACTCAGCCACCAAAAAGTGTTGCTGAGGTGCCTTGAGTGCTTCTTCCAGATGCGACTTCTATAATTAATGCTTTCTCTGACCCACCTGAAACTAGGACTACCACTCACATAAGCAAATGAAACTGGTGCACCTGTGAGCAGTTGGTTATTTTGTACACGATGGTGAATGACAAATTGTTTTGGAAAATGAATCCTTTGCAAAAATTTTGTCTTAAAAATGGTTGTAAAGGCTGAACTAAAGACTGGTGTTGAGTTTTCATGTGTTTAAATTGGTCATGTTCTGGTTCACTGCAGAGATTGTCATGATGAGTTTGCTTTCTAAAACCCATTCCAGTTCTTGATCTTTATGCTTAACAGGGAATTTATAGTGATTGCAGAAACTCGGGAACCTCAATTAGGAACAGAGTAACACCTAACTAAGCATTTTCTCTTCTTTGCATAGAAGCTGTGCATGTAATATGACTGAAACGAAGCAGCCACTACGGTATGCAAAACATTACACAGGCATAATTCATATTTCATGGGATCCTCCACATAAATTGGAATCGTTAAAGGGAAAAGTAAGTTATATTAAATATTTAAGAATCTGCCACATCCTATAAACACATTAGCAACTCAGTAGCAGCTTGTAGATGCTTATAGTTGGTTTGGGGCTCTTAAATTACTCTTTAACTATTCAGATTAGTATAAAAATAATGCAGACAGCAGAAATCAAGGGTAGAATCTAATAATGGAGAAGAATGAGGTTGTATCTTCTTGAGAAGGAAGTTTGTTTTTTGAGCAAATAATTGCTGTTGCTACATAAAAAATTAAACAAGTGTACTTTTTTACTTAAATAATGAGATCCTTGACTGAGAATAAAGTCAAAGGATCTCACAGAGATCAAATACTCTACTAAAAGTAATTGACACTTTTGCTTCTATTTCACTTGGGCTTTGTGCAGAACGGAGATGTGACAGGTTCTACGGTGTTTTGAAAATGTCCTTGTTTTAACTGAAAAGCTTTCAGCATCAAAGACCAAAAAGAACAGTTCAGGTTTTAATAATAATTTCATCATCTTTTCCTCTATTGATCAAACTTTGTACGGAATAATTTTTTTCAGATCATGTCTTTTTCTAACTCAGGATGTAATTTAACTTCTTCATTAAACACTTCTAGTATTACTGTGCAAAGTTTGTTGTCCTTTAATAGTGTGTGTTATGAGCATCACACATGTATGAGGAAAAATATTGGCAACCTGAAAGTAAACATTTTTTAAATGAGCTAGATATGGGGAAAAAAACCCAAATCTAATATTGCTGATTTTTCACATTTTCCTGTTAAAAGGTAACCAACCTGGAGCTAAAGAAATGCACCTTTGCCATTGTCACAGCTTGTACATATGAAACACAAGGAATGAAGTGGCTATGGTGTTTATATGAAACAAGCTGTAGGAATTGTACATGGCTCTTCCTGGCTGCCTTGGGATAGTCACCCTGGAAGCTGTGCTCTTGTTTCCCTTATGCTGTTTGTTTGAAACCAGAATTAAATGAAAGCTAAAGCAAATGTCTGAGAAAGCATTAAACAAATTTCATACTCTTGTGAACTTAAGAAGTGAATGCAGGATTTCCTAAATGCCAGCTTACTTCAAAATCTGAGAACCCTTCTTATTTCCCCAAAGGGCTTGTTCAGGTGTTTGCATTCCCCGGTCGTCTCCTCAGTTGTTTCCTTCTCCGTTCCCTCTGTCCCTCCCTTTCTGCTTAGGTTACTACTGCTCATCCATCTATCCTCCTCCCTTATTTCTTCAGATCTCACCAACACTAAATCATATAACTTGTAATAGCCTTGGTTTAACTGTATTTTGACTGCAGATAAAGTAATCCAGTATTGTGGGGCCATAACTGAGGTGACTTTGAGAACACTTGTATACACATAGAATCATATCATAGAATGGTTTGGGTTGTAAAGGACCTTAAGATCATCTAGTTCCAACCTCCCTGCACATTACTTGGCTTGATTAACCCCAAATTATAAATTCGTATTTGTAGAAATAATACCTGCACCATGGTTATGTCAATATCACAGAGTTAGTGCCACTCTTATGGCAATATTGTAGTTGGATTTCTAGAGCCACATATCACAGATAATAATGATACAGGAAAAAAATTATTAACTGCTTCAGTGCACAAACTGTCATTTCTGTTGGAGCTGTGGAACCTGAAAGTTAACATAAAGAAGATTAGAAAAGATGGGAATGAGCTAATATGCATTTATTACTGGGATACTGTAAGGAACTGAAAATAAGGATTTTAATCTATTTTTGTCCATCTCAGAGATTTTACATTTTCTAAATAGTTGAAATTATGTTAACATTTTAGAAACTGATAGATGTAGGAAAAAATATTGAGCAGTAGAGGTGTAATGTCGTATGATAACTAGGCTGGGGTGAAAAAAAATTTGCACATGCCCTCGCTATTCTGCACTGTAAGTTGCCTGATGTACAATTGTACAATCATTCACAGCATGAAAAAGTTAGTCTTTATAGGCTGAGGCTTCTCTTGCTGACAGGCAGAGCTGCAAATGAAGGAGTTTGTGTCCAAATGCAAATATGATTATATTCTCATTATTTCAATATTGCATGTGTGTTCCAGGTGGCAAATGCTTCTTGTGTTTTTCTCAGCTCTTAGTAACAGGAAAATGAGATCTCCCAGGGAAAGAATTGGCTGATTTGCATAACTCTTTAAAAATCCAGGGATTTTTTTTTCCACAGAAATAACTTTTCTTTCTGATGTCAATAGACTCTTCTGTTAACACCCCAGCAGACCTAACAGAATGAGGAAACACACGAGACAAATAATACAATCAAGAAACAATTAAACCTATCTGACATAGTTTATGTGGAAAATTGATTTTTTTCCAGGTCTGCATTAGAAATAAAGGTAGAATTTAAAAGATCTATCCTACAGTTGGAAAGGTGAGGCAAATGCATCAAATCATTAAGTTCTTGTAACAAAGGAGGTATTAGTTATCAATAAGAAAAAGACATTATCCTAAAAATGATAGCAGATTTGACTGTTTTTCTCAGTAGTTCAGAGATGGACATTATTGATATCTGAATGAGATCAATAGATGAATAGATGAATAGAATGATCTCATAGATGAGAGTAGGTTTGTTTAAGAATTTTAGTAAATATTTTTTAACTCTGCAAGCATAATACTAAGTGGTGGAGTCTCTGGGAAAATAGCTCAAGTAGAAAATCCAGACAAGCCCTATTTAACCATCGTGCTACAGAAGGTGAGAACAGCATTCCCTTAGGATGGGTAACAATTTAGACAACTCCAGGATTCGGGAGCAGTGCCCATTGCTAGATCATAAACTCTTCAAAGGAGAAGAAAAAATAGCTGGGAGAAAAAAAAAAAAAAAACAAAAAAAAACCAACGAAAATTAAATAATCTTCGTCTCTGCCAGCCTGCAATTCTGTCGGTTTGGCTGCTTGCTAGAGGAGAGCTTTACTTGCAGCGTCAGCTAGTGGCTATGGAAGAAACTGATTCAAGCTTGAGAATGCAGCTTTTTGTGCAGCGAGTACTTGAATGCTGATACCATGGACTTGCTTGGGCACACTGCTTCTCATAAACCCGATCCCCTGACTGCAGCAAAATAGCACAGTCTTTCTTTGCTGTTTTTCACCCAGCTCCTCAGACATTTCAGTGTAAGGTTTGCTTTCCTGTCTTTTGACATTCACTTTCTGATCTTAGGTGAGTCATGCAATCCCTCTGAACAAGGTTCTTGTTTTCATTAGCATCTTTTTAATGTCTTTTGTCCTGTGGCAGTTTTCATAGCTTTGTTCAGATCTTCAGCTAAGGGACCCAGCCCTTACCACAGCCAGCATTAATTTCGTTGTTTGCATTTATGTCAACTCTAAAGGAGACAAGCTAAAGATGAAGACTTCCTTTTGCAAAAGATGTCCCCAAGAGCCTTCTATTCTCCAGGCTGAACAAGCCCAACTTTATTAGATTTTCCTCACAGAAGAGGGGCTCCAGCCCACTGAGCATTTTTGTGGCCCTTCTCTGAACCCTCTCCAAAGGTCAGCAGGCCTTTCCTGTACTGAGGACTCCAGAGCTGGAAGCATAACAAACAAAATATCAGAAAGTCCTCAGATAGTCCTTAAAAGTAGAAGTCATTGTCATACAAGTAATTTATGAAAAAAACCTCACTTTTTCATAAACGTTTCATTTGCTTGAGAAGTGGGCTGAAGTTTCTGAGGCAATTTTCTACACTTCTGTGAGAAAACTTGTGAAATTTAGAGGTTGCTCTGTAAATAATACTGAGGATGACTACTAACTCCTGGGCATTCCTGGCTTTGACTCCTAATCCCTTATTTCTCTAGTGCCGACCTAAACCCTCGGCTTTGATCATCGCTGAGGTCATCACGAAGGATGAGGAGACCTCATGTGCACCCTTGGGGGCTTTCCCTTTCCCTGTTACAGAGCCAAGCGCTGGCCTGGCCGCAGTCACGCTCACGTATGTACATCTATTCTTAGGTCACACGGAACACTGTTCTTTGATCCTTCTGGGTTAGGTTCTACTCCTTTCCATTTCACTCCCTCTTGTTCCAAAAATAAGCGTGCATGTGTGCCTGTGTGTGTGATGTGGTGCTGGGCCGGCAAGGCGGTGCCCCGGTAAGCCACCAGGGGGCAGCCGCAGACCTGGGAAGAGATCAGGGGCGAGGGCTGTGGAGGGGTGGGAGCAGTGTGTGTGAGGTGTCCCGCCTCCCGCCTCCTGTACGGGCAAGGACGGCTCGGAACGGGACGGGATTCACCCCGGGAACTGACGCTGTCAACGGTGCTGTCCCCTGGCCTGCTGATGGCGTGAACAGTAGAGCTCTGGCTCTTCGCTCTTCATAGCATCATAGGATGGTTTGGGTTGACAGAGACCTGAAGGATCGTCTAGTTCTAATTCCCTTGTCATAGCCAAGGACGCCTTCACTAGACCAGATTGCTCAAAGCTCTGTCCAACCTGGCTAGGGCATAAAGTGTTCAGTAATCTCTGCCACCGAGAAATAAAATTATTAATTTTTGTGACTTAATCAGTAAGGTTTACAGAGGAGCCTCACTCAGGGTGGCCTGATCCACCATAGACAGCCTTTGGGCAACTTGCCTATACATCCAGTACTCTCTGTTCAACTACAGCAAGGGCTACGGATATGTCTTTGGACATAAAATGCCTCTAGTTTTCAATTTTGGGGGTTAGTACTCCGATTTACTGACTTGCGTGTATACCACTGTCCTGTCCCCTTCTCCCCCCTGCACATAAACACTAGGATTAAATGAGGCATTTGGGAACAGGACCATCGCATTGGAATATAAGATGGAGAACCAGGAGAGGTAAGTGCCCAGCCTTCTCTCTTCCCTGCTGCTATTTTCACACTACATCCATTTCACAGTCCTGGTGAGATGAGGGCTCACCATGGGGCCGTGCATTAAATGCAGTCCCTGAAATGATCTAAGTAATTTTTTGAAACAAATTGATACGCTTTTCCATGCTAGGCAATTTCAGAAATGTGACTTACATTTAGAATTGGGTTTTCCGTCATCTCTGGGGTTTTACTCATGTTACTAAATAGTTGAAGTCATTTGGGGTGCTCACATCCAGAGCTTTGGGCCTATCTTTATCATAAAGTATCCTAGCAGGACAACCGTGCCATTTACTGGATACCTGTGCTCTGCTACATGGATGCTGGCAGCAGAGAGCACTGGAGTCTAGAGAGAAGGGTCTTGGGTGGGCAGACCTACTACACCACCTTGGCAGAGGGCCATGGGAAAGCAAGGGGAGGCAAGACTGCAGTGCTCCTTGCCACTAGTGATGTGCTGTCACCAGCAGCCACTCAGTCTTGGAACAGACCCTTCTCTGCCTTTTGTTTATGACATCCTGTCGAGGAAGAGAGCTTAAATATTCAATCATGATTTGCTTATTAAAACCCAACAAAATGTCCTGGTTGATTATATTTAAGGACTACGGGGAAAGACCAGACAGAACTAAAAGAAGTCCTCAAGACTTTCCACCACCTGTAAGTTCACAAGCATCATGTGCTGCAGAACAAAGGCATGTGATTGTTTTTATCTGGCTCTGTCTAAGCCTTGTTTCCTTTTCACCAGCCAATTGCAAAGAAATTTCACATGGAAGAATAATGCTGCTCTAGCTGCAAACCAGAGTACCTGCTGACAGTGCTGTGTATGCACACAGGCGAAGGCACATTCCAGCCTCTGCTCTTGTTCTCTTGCCTTTAGGGCTAACACAGTAAAGCAGACCTCAAAGTACAGAGGGAATTAGCTATGCAGATTTATTTGATTAACTGTGCCTAACACTGCATGCATAAGGATGTTCTGAAAGAGAGTGGAATAATTATATGCAAACATATTGCTATTTGACATTTCCTTCCTCTGTGAGGAAATTGTCCCAACATCTTATTGTTAAGAATCTATTATTTAGCAGAACCTGCTTTGCTGCCTGAAGCCCAAACAGAACTGTATAACTTTAGGGGCTATGTTAATATTGACAACAGTGCAGGTTTTGCTGTGCAGAAAAAATCCTCCTCAGAAAGAACACTGAAGCTAAAAATCAAGTACTTATTGTAAGAAATACTAGAATTAAGCTTTTCTAGGCAACTTTGACATGATGCTTTTGTTCACATGTGTCTAATACAGCTTTAGTTAAGTGATGATAAGGCATTTAACCTAATTTATCCTTAAATCCTAATTCCTAAATGGCTCAGAGTTGCCTCTTTTTCCTGTCTTTTCACTGTAGGAAATTGCTCGTTCAAGAAAAACTATTTTGTAAAAGTGGTAAATTACATTGACTCATCTTAATGCCCAAGCCCCTGGAGACTGATTTGCTTTAAGTCATTGCAATCTCACAATGAGTTAATTAATGAAATTAATGAATTAAAGTTATTCAACTTTTCTCTAAATGTCATGAAATACTAAGGAATGCAAAGCACCTGTAGGAGAAGAGAACTTAAACCGATTATAGCTAGAAGTTGAATAACACCCTGGGAGCACGAGTGGTCTAATTTCAGCCAAGATCTCAAGAAAATTTTGTGCTAAAAATAGTATTTTTGCTATTCTAGCATAAAAGCACAAAGCTGTATTTTTAATTTTACAAAAAGCATTTAATTTGAAAAGCTCAATAAGGCATACAGCTGAGAACAAGGCAAGAAGAAGTATAGCAGGAGAAAATCTGGAACTTGACTTCAAGGTTATTGGTGTATAAGACAAACATGAATAAGATATTTGACTTTACTAACTTTATTACATGCAAGAGATAAGTATTCACATTAAATCAAGCTCTCATTTCTGATTCATAAGGGGTGTGCTGTGAGGTACAGCACACGTACCTTGGTTTTAATCTTCATTTCTTTAGTCTTGCTCTCAGACAGAGCTAGCTTTGTGAAAGTTTAAATGCATGAGTGTACTGGCCCTTCTGGGATGGAGTTAGTTTGCTTCCTAGCAGCCTGTAGGATGCTGTATTTTAGGCTGGTGATTGAAACAGTGATGATAACACACCAGTGTTTTAGCTGTTAATGAACAATGTTTACACCTCATCAAGACCATCTCCGTTTCTCACTCTGTTCCCCAAATCGAGGGGGCTGAGTCTGACAAGGAACACAGCTGGGGTAGCTGACCCAGACTGGCCAAAGTGCTATAGCCTATTGTATAACTTGATGTTTAGCAGTAACACTTGGGTAGTCTTCCAGAGTAGCCATTGCTTGGAGACTTGCTGGGCATCAGTTAACTGGTTTGCTGGTGGGAGGTAGTGATTGCCTTTACTTTGCCACTGTGTAAATTTCCGCAGAATTAGTTGAAGACCTACACAATTTTATAATCCTATATATCTCGGCCACTAGCAGGGGATGCAAGTCTAAAGCAACCTTCTTTCACTGAAGGCAAGGAAAAGCTTTAAAATATACATAAAGCACATCCTGTTTAATCCTTTCGGTTTCAGGCTAAAATGGAAGACCTGTCATTTAAATGAATTATTTCTTGAAAATATTATAAAATGTTGGTAATTAAATTGACTACTTAGGCAAAATAACTATAACCTCTTGGATTACTTGACTGAACTATTGTTTTCCTCTAATAAAAATACCTGGCTGTGACATTGTTCTTTTTCTTTCTTTATTTTTTTTTTGTGCCTTACGTTTCTGTCCTTTCAGTGACTGTTTTGTGTTTCTGAAACAGTACCTCCAGCCTTTAGTGACCAGTTTAAGTTTGTTTAATGGAATCAGAGCAGCCATGGCCAAGTGTCCTTAATAAGAAACTAAATAAACAAATAAATAAATAAACAAAATCTAACTTTCCTTACTCTTACACAAACAGACACCTTCCAAACGCAAATTTCAGATAAATAGGTCACAATGTATCGATACTGGCACTTTCACTGGTATAGAAGTACCTATTAAAGAAGGAAATAGTTATAACAATAGAGATTTTTCATCAACTAATATATACCCAGCAGCAAAAGTGCAGACCATAGTGACAATGAGTCATACAGTGCCTGGGCTGTGCAGTAGAGTTTTAGCTATCTAGTAATTACTCCAATTGCTTTGATCTTATTCTCTTATATATTAGAATTAATACTCTACTTATCAGAAAAGCAAAAATGACAGCAAAGAAGGCATTCTGTAAAACTCATCCCAGCAGCATAAAGTTCACAGCATTAAGTCTGTGCAGTCTTCTTTCTTTCAAACTCCCATGGCAATGTTGGAAAGACAGTAGTGAAGTGGAGGATTACTGAAGAACAGAAATTAACACACAGTGGTTACATTTCAAAGAATTAGCTGTGTTATTTAGGCACTATTATTAGTATTCTCCAAAGAAAGGTGATCTTATGAGTCACATCAGATCACGAGAGAGTCGAGTTCAAGATCCTCAGGACAGTGAGAAGAGCATGCAGAAAACTCACTGCCCTGGACTTCAGGAAAGCACTTTGACCTCTTCAGGAGCCTGCTGAGTAAGGTTCCATGGATTATAACCATAGAGGGCAGGGGGCCCAAGAATGTTGGTTTATATTCAAAGATCACCTGCTATAAGCTCAAGAGTGTGCATCCGTACTAGAAGAAAGTGCAGCAGGAGGGCCACAAAACCTCCTTGGATGGATAAGGAGCTGCTGAGGAAACTTTGAAGGAAAAAGAGGTTTATAAAAGGAGGAAGCAAGGACAGGCAGCCTGGGAAGAATATAGGGATGTTGTCCAGGAAGCTAGGGACCAGGTGAGAAAAGATAAAGCCCAGTTAGAATTAAACTTGGGTAGGGATGTTAAGGATGACATGAAGGGATTCTATAGGTACGTAGCAAATAAAAGACAGATTAGGGACAACGTAGGCCCCATCCGGAAGCTATTGGGAGAACTGGCTACCCTGGATTTGGAGAAGGCTGAGGTTCTGAATGACTTCTTTGCCTCAGTCTTCACTGGCAAAGGCTCTGACCACACC
>JBCJKH010059593.1:3084-16268 GCA_039877255.1 Loriculus beryllinus | reverse complement strand
AGTGTTAATTTTAGGTGTGCAAACTACTTGTGCTGGAAATATTTTTGCTATATTTTATTTATTAACTGATAACTATGATAGCTGTATTTTTTTTTCAGTCTAGATTGTGAAACCTTAATAGTATGAGATTCCTAAGTAAATTTTTCCATATAACAGACCTAGCTATAACAAACTTTTTTAGTCATGCCTGTATTCTTTTCTTGCTGAAAATCATATTAACTTAACTGAAGATTGTGCTCAGTAAGAGGGGTTTGGATACAGCTGTTATTTGACCTCAGTGCGAAATGAAAGCATAATAAAGAAAGTTAGCATACAAAGGTCTGAACAAAACCGTAGTCCAGAAGGACTGCCATATCCTCAGAGCTTGATCCTGAAAGGTGCATGGAGAAGCCCTTAGTTGTTCCTGAAGCCGGTGGGATATGAGGTTTCTCTGCACTTTGCTGGGTCAGGCCTTAATAAATCACTCAACACATTTTGTAGAGATCACCCACAGGGTGAAAGGCAGCAACTGTTTAAAAGGATTAATATAAACATTATATATCAAATGGAACTTACTTTTACATTCAGGCAGCTATGAAAATAATACTGTCATTTTGATAGCTGTATTGGTTAAAATCAGATGGTCAGCTGACTATCTACTATCATTTGATTTTACTAAATAAATGAACTAATATACAGTTGCATAATGCATAGGCTGAGGTTCTACCAGTGTAGATTCAAATTCAAATTTTAGGCTTTATGTAGTGGTTTTTGCTTAACATGTTTTTCTAAATAGTAACAAAACCTGTAAAATTGCCTTATTTACGATCTTATTTATTTTACATATACATCCAGACATACAATTTAGTTTTCTTATATGGTGCTGGTATAGTTTAATTGTGTAAAATAATTGTGCAAGTGTTCTGTAACCTTTAAATCATAGAGCCACTGAAGTTTGAAATGGAAATGATCTCCTCACACATGTAGAACATAGCCAGTGCCCTACACATGCAATGTATAGTATTTTGTCTGGGTTAGTCCTCTTACAGAGTTCAGTTTATCAACTGCTTTCTCAGAAGAGTATTTAGTTTCTAATGGAAAACTAATTGTCTTCCTGTATCAAGCTTTAAATAATATGTTAGCCAACAATAGGAATAATGGCATTCACAGACATCTTAGAGTCAGTGTTTTACATTGAGATATAATCCATCATACTTTTGGGGGATATTTGCTAACTGCTGTGTCAAACTGGACTGCTTATTCTAGAATTGTACTTCATGGAAAGCTCCTCTATATGCCCCTGGAGCAGTGTAAAATTAGGTTAGGTAAATAGACCATCAGCTAGATTGTTTGGCAGTTTGGTTTGCCAGAAATGCTGAAAGTCTGTGCCATGTATTGATACTGGTGATATGTGCTTTCCATCGTTCATTGAGAACAGTAGAAGTCTGGGCTACTCACTAGCTCTCTAGATAAGGCATTTGGGGCGTATGTAAAATATACTGAGAATATTTTCATACTGCCACACTTAAGCAGATATGAGTACAAAGGAAAATTCACAATTTTTAGTATTTAAGCCCCCAGTGCAAAGCTATAAGGTCTGTTTTCTTCTTGTATCATCCCAGCGAAGTGGTATAAGCTGTGGTGCTTGCAAAACAGAAAAACCTGTGTTTAAGCTGTGAAGCATAACATGTACAATTAACTATGAGAAGCTCCCTTCAGTTAACAGGGAGATGGCTGGGGCTGGGATGGGTGAGAATCACCAGCGTGAGTGCTACCGATAGGGTACCGAGGGCTACGTCTTTTCCTCTGAGAGGTTTTTAAAAAGCAGTCTGTTTTGAAGGGATAGCTATAAACTACAAAACCCCCTCCCCATTTCCTGCACTGCACTTACCATCATGCAGATGCTGAAACAAGAACGTTTGCTTCTCTTTTAACTCCAAGTGTCTTTTCTCAGTAGGGATAGGGCTGGTGTTTTGATTTCTTTCGCTCTTTTTTTATTTCCCCACCCGTAAAGCACACCTGAACACAGAAAATTCTCTACTTTTTGCAGAAGGAAATAGGTACTGATTTTCTCTTCCGCCCTTCCACAAAACATTTCTCCTCTTTTAATGTATTTTTATGGAATTATAAGGTGTTGCCTTTATTTATTGGCTGGCAATAAACATTATTTATTTGTACACCTCCTTCTTTACAGCACAATCCTGGAAGAGGAGCTGTGGTCTAAACATTGTTGTTAGGTTTTGTATTTCCAGCCATGCATTTAAGTGACTTTTGTTTCAGAAGTAATAGATCACTTTTAAGGTGACATTTTCTGGGAAGTAGAACCAAAAATTCGAAAAAAATGTACCCAACCCCCTGCCTGTATGTACAAGAAGAGCGTAAAATGAACACGAGAAACGGCCAAACATGGTCACAGGTTCATTAAAATGTTTTCTGGACATCTGAGACGAAAACGTGTGTAATAGGACATATTAGTATGTATGATACACCCTGTATGAAGCGTTTGGAACAGGTGAGCTGTTCCGTTGCCCACGCTCGCTGGGGATTCCATCGGTGCCTTTGCTCTGGTCCTCTCGCAAGCGGCGGATTACGTGGGCACGGCAGCACGAGAGACACCCCTCGCGGAAGAACACCGCGCATCAGCGCGCTCCGCCGGGACCCTCCCGCCGCTCCGCCGCGTAATGCCGCCAGGGGGCGCCGCCGCCTGCACTGGGATGAAGGGTTGGGTGGCGGTGGAGGTGGCGGTGGCGGGCGGCTTGTACCGTGTGTGGCGTCCGCCCCGAGATAAAAGAGGCGGTGGTGTAGCTCTGATAATGTGATCATTATGTGATCGCTGTAGTGAAAACGGAGTTGCTGTCTGTTCAGTTCCGCACGGCACAGCTGCGCCCTGCGCTCTGGCTTCAATGGGAAGTCCTTGCAGCGTGTCACTGCCTAGCAGCCTTTGCAATGACATACTTCTGCAAATAGCCACCGTCTTTATAAAGGGGTAGGAAAATAAAGGTGGGGGGTGAGGGAGAAGGGATATCGAATTGCATATAGCCTTTCCTTATTTGCTTTCACATATTTGTTTTCACGTATTTGTTTAAAATCCTGCTTGAAAGGCAGATGTGGAGAAATGTCCTACCTTGTAAAATGTTGGAAATAGACCTCAGTTGATGGGTTTTCTGTGGATAGTAGTTTAAGTGCAATCCTGAACACACTGGATACAGAGATGAGTTTGGGAACATCTTCCTCTGATGTTCATGGAAACTCCTTTCTCATGTTTGGGCTTGGGGATGCAGATATAGAAGGGTGAACTTCACTTTTTTGCCCACCACAGTACCACTGCTCCTTACATGATAGTAAATAATGATATAATAATGATGCTGATGATAATAATAACCAGTGTGAAAAGCAGAGCAGACAAAAGGACTTACTACTAGAGAAAATCAGCAGAAATGTACTGGACATTTCACCCAATCCATTTAGCTCACAGGAATACACCTTATATTTAAAAGTCAAGCAAAGCAGTCACCTTTTTCTTTTTCTCTTCTCCTTTCGACCAAGTGCGTGCTAGAAGTCTTTCCTTTTATGGCTCTTTAAGTGGAAGGTTATGTGGAGGTTCCTTAGAGAATGTGGATGTGGTTTACTGTAGCTTAGCCCAAGTAGAGTGTCCCACTCTAATGGCAAGACGCTCACTATGAATTGCATAGTGAATTGGCCTGTTTAACTAAAAATCAGCATGTCTCATTTTGTTCGGCCTTCCTGAGACTGATGTTGGGTAGCCATACCATTCTTTGTGTGTAAGTAAAATTCTTGTGAAAAAAATACCTGGCATTCATATAATGCATGTATGCATATATATATAAAAACAGATATAGGCCAAGGAGCCTGGGGTGATGCTCTCAGCCTGGGGCTTTTAAGAAAATGATGCAATAGGTCTTACCAAATGTCTGAAGTCAAGACGTCATCTGAGTTAGTATAGACAGTTTGTGTCAACTATAATTCTATACGTACCTGTGATCCCAAGCCCTTTTCCTAAAATCCAGCAACTTTTGTGTTTGGATCTTCAAGTTTCTGTTACAGTCCTGCACAATAAATTCAGCTAGGGGATTTAGGGAGAATGCGGGGCTTTGTGGCTTCAGAATTCTGTCCAAGGAGATGCATGTGAAAATATTATCTTTTCTATGGTTATTTTTATCCTGTCCTTTGTTAGAGAAAATATGTAGGAAAAATGCATTTCTAAAATGTGTTCCCAGCTATAGTAGTTGTTACAAAGCAGGGGCTTCGTTTTTTAAACAAATGTTCTTCCAAATTGCAGCATGTTCTTTTTCTGGCATTTGTTACTTGGAAAAGAAAAGATTGGAATGACAGAAGGAAAAGACGAGAAATAGATTACAACAAATGGAGTAACTCTTCAGGAGAAGTACACTTTTCACCTCTGGGTGCCACTGTTCAACTGTTTCTTGTGCAGTGACCATCTGCTCAGAAGACCAGTTCTTATTGGAGAAATATTCCCTGAAAGAAACTGTTAAAGAGATACTGCCTATATCCCTGGATAATCAAGAAATGAGTTTCTGATGTATGGATATTAGTTATGCAGTGTTCTGATATGGTATTTACAGACAGAACAAGGAAACAGTAAACAAGCCACATTGTTTGTTTTAATGACTGAAGTAGTCTAATGGTTTATAGAAAACTTTTCTTGCCTTTTTAGTTAGGATTGAATCTCTTTTTTTTTCTTTCCCCCTGTATAAATGAGCACTACTACAGATTTATTATGTATGTGATTTTCTGTAATCATTCAGTTGATTTAAACAAGTTTTACAATATCAACAATAATTCGCTTTATTGCCCACAACCTACTTAATTCAAAAATCCATTGACTGGTATCATTTCTTTTCAACTCCTGTAGGATTGTTAATATTCAAAGCAAAATTAATTGCAGTCTGTATATCCAGCTGTTCCACCAGATTAATTATATTGTGACTATTTCTCCTAGAAACTCAGCCAGGGCAACTCATTGCTAAATGACACTAGACCTCTTCTCTGAACTGTGCTATGATTTTAATTCTAGTCAAATAGAAATCTTCTAAGAATTATCTCATGTCATTTAACTCCTGCATTACTCTAAGGCTGTGTTTTGGGCACATTTTCAAAACAGTAAAAATTGCATTTTAGGTCATAATGATGTGTACCTCTTGTCATACAGGCAGGAACACCGCTGCTGCCTTGCCCATACCTTCAATCTAGATGTGTTCTTCTGGCACATACTAAGTACTATGAAAGCTTTTTCATATCTGCACACAGACAATAGAAAGTTCCATGGTAGCCATATAAACAGGCATGGGCTGTATTTATCTCTGCTCAGTCCTTCTATATGTCCTATATATGCATTTGTTTGAAGAGGAAGAATTCAGAGTAAAACATCTGTTAAAAATTAATCTCAGCTTTGTCCCAGATTTGTAGATTTTTTCTATTCAGTTCCATTGGAAAATCCCAAATAAGTAGAGCACTTCAAAATAAAAGAATTTAACTTTATCCTGGGAACACACAGTTCAGGTTTTGGAAAGGGAAATGTATAATAAAATGCAGCTCAAATGAAACTGGTAAAGCTGTAAAATACGTAAGTGGAAACTTTGAGGAAACTGGCAATGAGAAACTGGAAATCAAGCAGTAATTTAAGTTTCACACAACCACCCTTTGCATGTGTGAGTACAAAGGAGAAACTAGGCACAAATGTGAGTCAGAGCTCTCCTCTCAGGAACTGAAGGGACAGAGATTCCCAGCATCTGTTTCCTTAACTATCACCCAGAGGATACTGGTGGTAAATCACAGTGAGTAAAAATAGAATCAGAAAAATAGCTCAAAACAAATGAGGTACTGTATTTTGCAGTACTTTTGCAGTAGATCTGGTATCTAGCTGAGCTTTTGTGTTCAAATTGAACATGTCAGATTACATTCTCTTCTAAACCAAGGGTTACTAAAATCACAAGCATGGATAATTAGGATGTCCCACAGAATAGGCAGCCAAATTTGATGCCTAAATGGGAAATTTATCCTGCTCATGTATTTTATTGAATACATCAATGTCACTGTTATAGAACAAGATGGCCAAACCCTTTGGTAGTGTTAATCACTGTCCTTTTTAAGTGAATGGGTCTATGTGGAGTTGAATCAACTCTGGTCCAGCTAAGAGACGCTAATGGGATGAGTGAGTTTGTATGTGTGAATTATTTTGGGTGCCCCATTGATCTGTACATAATTTTCATGTCACCAGTGAAGGCTGAAGTAATGATATTTTGCCTTGAAGGGCTCTAGGGATATTCAACTGGAGTACTGTTAGTTCTTAATCTGGAAGACACACAGAGTTGCAAACAATTCTTATCAGCTGGACCAGTTCTGATTTTATACTTGAACATCAAACATTTAAAATAATATTTTACCCATTTATTAAGTTGGGATGTTTTTAAAAAATGTGAAAGATCAATGTGAATATAATGTAACTCTGGGACTTCTGAAGAAAATCCCAACTTCTATTTAGAAATATATTTATGTGTGCAAATAATATGAAATGTTTATGGAATCTATTATATTTTAGTAAATAATAGTTACAGATTTCAAGAAATAGAGTAGTTTTAATGAATTAGATTTTTAGGTTAAAGAATTGATCGATTAAGTTGTCATTGACAGCTGTCAGTAACTACAGTTTCAATATATACCACTGTCAGGAGAGAAAAAATTTTTTATGTCTTTTAGTGTTTTGGCTCATATTTTGAGGATATACCTTTTTAGTCTTGTTTTATTCATCATAAAGGAACATTTAGTTTTATTTCCAACACAAGATGTTTTAAGAAAAGACTTTTCTTCTAGAGAAGTTCATCATTTTAGTAGCAGTAGCCCTAAAAAATCTGGTTGAGGAATATTTAATAAAACAATAAAAGGATGACAAAAAAGAGAACAATCATATGCTATAAATACTAAGAATGAGCTCCCAAGCAGAAAAGAAAAATGTTTTTCAATGAGAATCACCTATCCTACTATCTCCTCTTGCTGTTACATAGAGAGAATTTGATATAAATCAGTATCACAAAGAATGCAATAGCAAATTACCGGTGGTGATGTTCAAGAATATTTGAATTATCTGAATTTCTAATTACATAGAATTTACAATTATGAAAAAAATTATATTCTTGTGCAGTTCTGAAACTGGCAAAATTAACAGTGTGACTCTTGTCTGGTCATAGGTATCTGCTATTTGTAACTCTTTTCATCTTTGCTCTACAGTGCATTTATTGCTTGTCCACGTTGTCTAGTTTATCACAGCTACATTTCTAATGCAGTTTTCTTTCTTGGCATTTCTAGAGTTTGGAATCTGCATGTTGAGGTAAAGAGTACATATTTTAAAAGAAAATATTTCTTACATTTTTATCCAGGTTAAAAGATTTAGAATACTTTTCTTATTTGATGGTTTGAGTAGATAGAGTCATTTAAGCTCCCCTAATACAACGATGGCCCAGCTCCATTCAGTCCCTTGTGCTTTCTTCTATTTGTGACATGATCGTTTCTAGTGATTTTTTTGCCAGTAGTATTTGAGTCAGGTAGTGCAGTGTGTGCACCAGCTGCTTCAGATGCAGATGGCTTTTTCCTTGTATGCTTCTCTATGCCATTTGGCATTTGTTTTCCATTTTGTGTGTTAATTCGTTCACTCAGGAGCTCTAGCAACTGAAATACATCTGATTTGTTTATTGAACATCATACATGTTTTGTCTCATATCTGCTGCTGAGAAAAGGTGTGAAAGACCCTGGAGAGACATAAGGCAAACAAAGCACCAAATGAATTAAGTGATATCAGAATTTTTTTGCTTTCTGTCCCTATTTTCCTTGACTAAAAATAAGTGAAGCACTTTGCCTACATCATATATATTTTTAGTAAAATTGACATATATTAATTACCCAAAGAAACCTCCAGTCAAACAATGGCAGCAGTTCTTGTTTGGCAGTGAGAAGAAAACCCAGAGAATTTAAGGCCAGTAGTAATTTACAATGTGCAGTTTCGTATAGTTTTCAAAATAGCTATGTTAACCTAAATTATTTTTCTGTGTTTTCTCCCACTGATCATCTACGTATTTATTAACACATTTATGTATTTATGCTGCCTCTTTCACCATTCTAGCTCTGTTGCTGGAATACAGGATTTTGCTGATTCATTCAGTAATGTTTTGCGACATCCATTTTCACACTGTACTTGGTTAAAAACCCCATATGGCTCTGCATGACTGGGATGCTCTGCTCATAGCTCCAAAATTGAGAGCTATGAAATTACTAGACTTGTCTGCAGATTGCTTAGTCACTAGAGGCAAGATTTAATGAAACTGTTGTGTGTTGTATGTAGGAGCCTTTTTAAGCAATGCAGTTCATTATTTCTTGTCCTAAATGAGTGTCTAGACTTTGGAAATATACTGAAGCATTTGAATTAGGTTTGTGTATATATGTATATAATATATATAAAGAAATGCATAAAATATTAACCTTTTAATATATAACTGTATAAATACAAATATACTATAAACAACTATGATAGTTTCTGAAAGGTGTGTAGGCTAATGGAAATGGGATGCAATCTTAATACAAAATAGAATAATTTCTAGAAATTCAAGTAAAAAAAGCAAGATACCCATTGCTATGAGATGAGTGACAGGTTAATACTGATGTTAAAGAACTTGCTGACACCCATGCTTTCTTATTGAGTCCTCTGCTTCAGGTAAACAGGTAATGGATTATCCTAAAATTGTGGAAGGACTTTTGTTTGCTTATTAGTAAAGGCGAACACAGCTACTGGTACAAAGCTGTAACCCCTTTAAAGAAGCAGCAGGTTTGCCATGGATTTTCCAGGAAAAAGAAAAAAAACCACCCACCAAAATCTAAAACCAAACCAAACAACCAAAGACAAAAACTAGAAGCCAAATCCTGCTCTGCATTTCTTTTTTGCTTAGAACTTAGTTTTAAGCTTCCCTTAGATTTGATCTGAATTATTAATACATTTAATCATAAAATAATTAAATTTGCACATACATAGTATTAAATTTCACCTGTGCAGACAAAATAATAAGGAGTGACTACATGCTCTTAGTGCCAGTGAAACAAAGTGAGGTGGAGCAGGACTTGACATACCAGTTCACCATTGTTAAGAGAATGTTCTCCTCTGCCCCATGTCACCTTCTCTCCCCACTTCAGTGTGCTTTGCTTACTGTGGCAGTTGAAATGCTCAGGCCGTGTGCTTTTGTAACTTAGGATAGTTTTAGAGAGGAACTGTGTATTGCTGGTAGTGAGTTAGATGGCTTTGCTGAGGCATCAAGTAAGTAAACACCAGAGCTAATAGGAAGGAGCAGATAGGATTGTGCAGTTAGATGCAGGAGCTGAGAGAAGGAAGCGTTGGAGCCATGCAAGGTCGAAGGTAGAGAGGGGAGGAAAAAGTTCCCTTTTTTGTACTAGGTACAGTACAATATTCTAGCTTCTCCCATCTAAAACCGTCTTCATTGTCACATAGGAGATTGTATAGAAGATAATTATTGGTTTTTAGCAAGCTGATGGAAAGGGTACTTAAAACTTTGGGAGCTGCACATTAGAAAATCTGTAGCTGCCTAACACCAGCTCCTATAGGCCATATTCAGTTCTGAAGCAGATTTTCCCCTGGCTTCAACTTTTCTGGCAAGTTTTCAAGAATCAATAGAAATCTTATCCAAGTGTCAGGCTTGGCCAGTAGCCAGTATTTTATAGAAATACACACGTAGAAAATGGGAAAAAGAGACTATCTTGAAAAATGTGCAGCTGGAAGTTGGATCTCTAAGAAGTCCCTCCTCTGAAAGGCAAAGTGGTCTTGTATGGGGTGTTTTCTATTTGGAAATATGAAACTTTGCATTTATATACTTTCATTTTTTTATTGGAATTTCAAGTAGTTGCCTTTGAAAAGAAAAGCAGAAATGTTGCAGTGTGTGATCTTTACATTCCTGAGGTGTGTTCTCATACCCTCATAGTGTGGTTTTGTACTATTTCCCTTGATTTCAATTACTCCTGCCATGCATGAAGAACACACACTGGGTGATCACTTATAAAACTTTGCTTTGAGTGATTTGCCCAGTGTATACAGACTCTGTAAGTCCACAATAACATCTAATTCCTTAGGGCAAGTTTCCATGGTCTTATGCAAGAAATCATTCATACTGCTTCACCTGACTTTCAATTCTTTTAATTACACAGCTTAGCCCTCATAGTGTAACAAATATTTCTCGTTGTGGTAAAGAAGATAAAAAGATCTTCAGTGAGAGATGCCAAACATTATAAGAAAGCTTTATGAAACACCCAAGCATCATGAGAGTGTTTACTTGTTTCATGGCTGACTGCAAGCATATTAAGTAGAAAATCTGATTTGAGGAGACTTGTGAGGTCGAGAAGGTATTTCTGGAAACATCAGACTCCTGAGTGCCAAACTTGCACTGCACATGAATTTTCACTGTAACTGTATATTAAGAATACACCAGCACCCCCCGGCCTTCTGCAGCAAATGAAGCAGTGTAATCTTAAAAGATTTCTGAACAAGAAAGAGAACAGAGCAGCTCTAAACTGTGCAGCCAGATAAGGATCATGTGAAATAATTTATCTAAAGTTCTTTTCTTTCAGTCCTCATCATCTTTTCTTGTTCTCAATTGAAATTCTCGTTCTCTCTGCTTATCAGGATGCTTCTAAGTGTTACAGTAATTTTTGCTTTAGTTAGGTTTCTGGAGAACTTGCAAGTTCAAAGTCTTTTTTGGCTATTGAAGGGTGACATTTTCCAGTGAATGACAGCTGGATCTGTGCCTCGTGTACCAAGTTTTATCAATTTGGCTGCTACCTGTAGGCTCTTTCATGAGAACTGTTCATTGTTGATGAAATTGATGTTGGTGGTTTGGAAGAGCCTGTAGATGTTATTTCTGTTTGAATTCTGTTTAACTGGTTTTCTGCATGCCTACACAAACTATAAATATCTAGTTATTTCAAGCAGTCACAAACAGAATGGGAGGAAATGTTTCTATCCAAAACTTAATCCACAAACAACACTTGGGTCAAACAGTTATTTTTGTCTGGCTATTTAGGATGCTGAAATGTTATATGAACAGGTCTTGCAGGAGCTGTTTATAGACTAATGGTTGAATCCAGTCCTGATGGAAATATATGGAACTCTGCTGGACATATTCTGTTGTAACAGGTCTGGAACTGGGCCATTCAATTCAGTAGATTAGTGCAGGATGTAAATTGGTGTTGAATTTGATTCACTGCGGTTATTAGGGGTGTGAATATGAAGAAAATAGAGTCTTGTGGAAAAAATATTAACAGCTGAAAACCAGAAGCAATATTTCCATTGGACATTTCTCCAGTAGGTGTTCTATGAAGCGTTAATGTGCAATTAATTCTCTGAATGCAGCATGTGCGCTCTTTTTTATCAGGGTTTTGAACGTTTGTGAGAACAGGATCCTTTCAGCTCTTTACAAGATACTAAAAATTCTGTCTGTTTTTAAGGCTTATGTTCTCATCCTGGGAGTTTGAAGGAGGGTGGACTCCTAATTTTGCTGAGTATACAGGTGACTTGGACCCCTCTTGTCTCTGATATACATTGCAGATCCAGTTTATACTACTTTAATACCTTATTATAATATGTATTTATAGGTACATGCTTTTCTTAAGATCAGAAGCCCCATTTCTTCATTCTGTCTAGATTGCAGTACAATTTATCATTTAATCTGTCCGCAATCATATGCACCTGTAGTTAACTGGATTGATAATTGCTAAGATGGAGTATTTTTGGGGAAATGGTAGAAATATTGTGAGCAAAATGACTACACAACTTTTATTCGAGCAAGAATAAAAGGATATTACTATTACGTTATATTAAAGTGTTTGCCTATACAGTCAGTACTCTGTAACTAGGCTCACAACCTGTCCAACATTATCCAAGGTTTTTTTTTTCTTTCCAATGATTACTGCACTATTTTTAATGAAAGGACATAGAACATTTTACAGATACAGAACATTTACAGATAAATAATAATGGATTTTCTTCTGCTGTGTTTTTGAAGCACATTTTCAACAGCTGTGATGCAAAACTGGTTATTTCCTGGCAGTTAACACTCAAGTTTTCCATAGTAAGATTTCCTAGAAAACTGATGCCTTGGTACTATAAGATTAAAATTCTAAATCATCTCAATGAAATGCCTGTTTCCATTTTTAATTGTTGAAGTTAGAAAGGGACTAAAACTACATAATTACAAATGGGTTTGGATTGCAATTTAAAGAGAAAGCTGTCATCTTAAATAAGTTCAATAACTCCTGGGAGCCAAGATAATTTTCAAAAGATAATAACTTTGAACAAAAAAACCCCAACAACCCAACCTCAAGTGATGTATATTTATAAACAGGAAAGTGATTTTCAATTGAAGAGTAGTCTCTAGAGATCACTACACTTCCACAGTAAAACAATTCTCAGCTTGAATCCAATCCAATTTCATAGCTTTCTACTGTCCTAGCATTGTACCCTTATCAGTTAAGATGCTAATTATTTCCCCTTTGACCATATCATCTGATTCGGATGATATCAAAGCAAACTGAAGTGATTAAACATACAATTATTGGACATTTGACGTCATCAAGTGGCAAGGTTCATGTTTTCCTCCTGTTCACTTATAATGCTATTGTCAAAGTACAGTAAAAGTCCTTTTGTATTGTATCTTAAATGGTGCCTTTTCTAAAACTGCTATGCCCACTTATCCTTTCAGGAAGCAAAGGAGAAAAATAAACATATGGTGTTATGAATGTGGCATTTTACACTCTGACTTACCCTTTAGAAAATGAAAAATACAAGATCAAAAGGTAGTTATGTTAGAAAATATTTACCTGGAATGCTGTATTGATTTTTATTTTTTTTTTTTTAAAAGGGAGGGCCAATAGCATATATTTGCAAAATGAGTTCATTAGCTCTAATGGCATGTTTCTAACACCAGTGCTCCAGGAGTCTTCCCCTCCCCCTGTTTTCATTTTGAATGGTTAGAGGAGGTGATCCTGCCTTTCTACTTTGCTCTTGTGAGACCCCACTTGGAGTACTGTGTGCAGTTCTGCTGTCCTCAACATAAAAAGGACATGGAACTGTTGGAACAAGTCCAGAGGAGGCCACGAGGATGATCAGGGGACTGGAG
>JBCJKH010059589.1:46850-59403 GCA_039877255.1 Loriculus beryllinus | reverse complement strand
ACTGTCCGTTTGCTTGTACACTGCCTTGTTAAGCCCCTTGCAGACCTGGAAATTCATATACAGGCTCCTAAACAGGTACCAGTAAACCTGGAAACTTGCTCTCAGGTAGAAGCTATAGCTGTCTCCAACACCACAGTATGTAAGACGTTGTGGAATGCTTCTGTGGATGCAGAGCCTTTTAGGAATGAATGTTTTCCAAGTTTTTCTGAGTATGTTATTCTTTCCCCCTCTGTTAATAAAATAAAGAGGAGAGACATAAATGTGATTGTAAACCTTTTAAAGAAAAAAAGCAAGGGCACATCGGCAGTTTTATTTTGTTGCAATAGAACTTCAAAGTCTCACAATTCCAAGTTTGCCTGCAAGTGCTGAATCTTGTTAGAAATCCGTCTCTTCTTTTTTTTTTTTTAATTAAAATAAATTCTTACTTGGAGCATGTAGATCACAAATCTGGTCACTCGTCTTGTCAATAATGCATGGTCATGTGGTGTCTATACATCATAGTCTCAGCAAAATTGGGTATTTCAAAGGAATAATAAACTCTTCTCCAGTGGGGTATTTGTATGAAAATCATCAAACTATTCTGAAGCATAACGGAAGTTGGAAATAGTAGTTTGGACCCTGCAGAGAATGGACTAATAGCTGAGGGAATATTACTGAGACAAATGACTGAGGCAGTATGAAGTGATTCAGTTTACATCCTTTAGCTAGATTGTGTACATATAATTTTATGTTGTTCTTTTCTTCATGGTCAGACGTGGCTTTGCCATTTAGGATGGTAAAACTGGTAGGCAGTTTTTAAATTAGCGTTTGTGTTGAACTCTCATGTTGGTGTACAGAACGTGCTATGGAGTCTCCAGCTGGGAGGTGGTTAAATAATAGATAAAGTGCCTGCTGTAAGTCTCTTCAAATCTCATTTGGCCTTTTGATTTCCAGAAGCATGGTCAAGATCAAATCAGTTACCTTAATGAATAATACCTATCCAAAACTGTTGCTGTTTCCACCAAGTCCTCTTCTGCAAGGGAAGAGGGCTGTCTTAATTCTCTGGAATCTTTATTTGCAGCAGTTTCTGATATCCTGTTACTGTCGCTAACCCACTTCTTCCGTAGGCAGGAGCCTGTACTTGCTGACATGTCACCTCCTCACCCACACAGTCTGCTACAGGGAATCTGGCATCTTTCTGAATAGTTAGCAAAATCAGTATCACAACTGAGTTGAGGCATCTTTCCCCCAGTGTGCTTAGTTTCCTTTATTTTTGTGTTTTACTTTTATTCATGAAATACTTACTCATCCAGAATTCATCAAATGCTTCATGAATGGACCTGAGGGTGCTGACTGGTCCTTGTGGAAGCAGGGGACACCCCAGTGAAAAATAAGGTACCAAACTGTATTTTAGGGACATGTAATTTCCATTACCTTAACTGGAATTTGCAGGCAATCTTTATCGTTATCAGTATTTAACCAGTTTGTGCATTCTGCCAAAACAGGAACCTGCATTGGAATTGCAGTTGAAATGAAACATTCAACCCAACTTGAGAAACTGAGTGAATTTAAGTTTGAAGATAGAACATTAGACAGATGGGCTGTCGAATACGAGAGTTCTGTTTCTTGAGTAATCCATAAAAACTTTACCAAAGCTTTTACTAAACAGTGTTTCTGATATACATGGTCCATCTCTTGCATTTTGTTAATCTGCAGCCCTTGATAATGCTCATGATATCATAAAATGCAAACTTCTCAAAATTTTTAAGAAGACTTTAACAAAGGGCTTCAAATATGGCAGATTTTTTGCTGGAATCAAAGCACACATGCCAGATTTTTTAACATATTGATTCATGCCACTGAATCAATCTGTTTCTCCCTTTTTGATGATGTGTTTTGAATTAGGAGTTACATTTATTTGTTAAAATGTGTTGTAGCTTGCCCTTTGATAAGTGTATAGCCATAAACATCAACATATGTGAGATTATTCTCATGTTACAACTTAATCATAAAAATCTTCATAGCACTATTAATATTTGAATGCTGAAACTATCTCTTCACATCTTCATCACCATTAAAAAGAAACTTAGACACGGCAACTAAAAAAAAATAATCCTTACTTATGGTAACTTCCAGTAATTCTAAACTGATGTTTTTAAAAAATTAACCATAGCATGTACAGATAACAGTTTTGGAAAGACCTGGCTAAGCATTTCCTGGTATTCCAGGCTGATAATAACCTATGTCCTATAATCCTGAGTTTTTTTGGCAAATAGAAAAAGTGATTGAAAACTTTGGTGAGAGAGTTTTCAAGATCAAGTGATGCTTGGCTGCACTGTGCAATATATGAGCAATTAGCTGGAAGAAAATATTAATTCATATTTTCCATTAATTTGTAGACAGACTCATGTCTCCAGAATTTAACATTAGCATTATCAGCTGCAAATGATGCACGGTGGAAGTTCAAACCATTTGGTCGTAGTACACTTTTAACATTTTTCAAATTATCCTAAGGTAGTTTTATCCCTGTCTTGAAAATAATCGGGCAGACAAGGAATTATTCCCATTTCAACAGTGCACCAGTGAGTAATTCTGTGGGAGACATGCACTTTCATGGTTTGAGGCACCAGAGAAAAAATATTCCCTTTTCAATAAAGTGTTTAATTGTTCTCTTCTTTCAGTTGAGAGGTAATGTACTGTTGGCAGTACACAGTGCCTTTGTTCTGACAAGATCTATCACTTCTGGCTGTGGGTGGATTTGTAGGGTGTGGTTTGTTCCTGAGTTTAGGTTTCTCAATCAGCATTAGCTAAGATTGCCTGTAAATGAAGGAAAGTCATTAGCAGACGTGGTGTGAATTGGATTAACTTGTTGATCTACCTGAAAACCAGCCACCACGATGGATGCTGTGTAAGGGCAGCAGTTCCCCGGTTAGGTTTGATGCAGGAAGGAGGGTGGCTTATAAAGCAGCAGCGTTTTCATATATGGTTACATCTAAGTGGTTGTATAAGTGACATTAGGCATTATCTGAGTGTTCTTAATTATTTGCTAACGTTTTCTGCTACATCAACAGCTTTACTGACCCACACCTATTCACATAGCCATTTGTTCCAGTACATAAAAAATCCTTTCCTCGTTGTAGGAAGGTGCCCGTTGACGTGGTGCTGGAGCATCAGCATTGCAGTTACAACTAAAATCCGTGTAGAGACAAAATTCATGACAGGTTCCTGAAGAGTACTTAGTTTCAGCCTTTTGTGAATGCTTTCTCTGCTCCGCAGTGGTCAAGTCCCAGGCAATGTCCTATATCTGCCAGTGCTTAGCCCAATAAATATATTGAACAGGTACAATTTTAGATACCAGGAGTTAAGTGAGGTAAGCTTAGCTGTAATCATTCAAGCAAAACTGAACGTGTATTTTACATGTATCACTTCATTTTGCAGGTTTTTCCTTAAAGCTCATCTGGAACTTTTCCCTAGGCAGAAAGAAGCTGCTTTCTCTTTCTATTCCCATTGCAGAGCTCTGATGATACTTTTCCACCACCTGCAAAGCAGGTCACTGCTGTGGTATGGTAATTTGCTGTAAGGGCTGGTGTCCAGCTGCTTGTGTAGGCTATTGACCCGGAAGAAAAATGCCAGAAAGCCCCCCAAAAAGTGGGATGCCATGTCTTAGGGATTTTGCTTGCAGCTGTGTTTCCAAAGTGGGTTTTACAGTGTTCTCTCAGTCTTTGGTGTTAAATGTGGGGATGTCTGTGAGCAAGGAGTGTTCCCTGTTTGCAGGCACAACTTCTGCGTTGCCTGCCAGAGGCTGTTGTCCTCTTCTGGTGATTCCTTACCTGGCTTCAGGAATAAAAGCAAAAGCTCAACATAACACCATAATAGGGTGGAAAGTCTGAAAGAGAAAATCACATCTGTGATTTTAATTCCAGAGATGCAGTTCAGTGCTGGCTTTGGGCAGCACAAAAGGCAAACTTTATCACTTACTGAAGGGATGGGTCTCTTCAAGCTCACAAACACAGTACATACCAACATGCAAATCTTAGTGTTGCTGTGCAAAGAATCAAATGGCTGATTTAACCTCTTCTATACTTGTACAGCAAATCGATGAAATAAAGAATACCAATTCACAATCTCTGGGGACTACATTTAAAAAATTAAAAAAAAGGTACAGACTCTTAAAATCTACACCAGATGACCCTGTTGAGCCTATGTACAGGATCAAACTGTAAGGGAAGTCTTTGGCTTCTTGGTCCTTGCATGTTCTATCGTTTAAAACATCAGGGATAGTGGCAGAGTGTATCACAGGTCTCTGGTTGTCTTCAAGCTTCTTTACTGTAATACATAGTATTTGAGGAGAAAGAATGGAGAGTTGAGTCATCCCTAAATAGATTCTGAACCTCAAATTGTGAGTTATATTAGTTTTTAGAGCAGATAGCTCCACTATCTACAATCACAGGATCAGATGCCTTATGAGCATATAGTGTAACACTTTTTGCCCCTGAGAGTTTGCAGCACAGGTAGCTATGGCAGACAAAAGAGACTGAAATCATGAGCATGAGCTGATGGATGGAGAAACTGTAGTGCCGACAGAATAATTTGTGGAGGGTCTCATGGCAGCAGAACATCAACAGGATGAAATGGGGCCTGCGGCTGCCCTAACGCTTGCTGCTTCTAAGCTACTAGGCTAACACAGAGCTTAACAGTGGACATATGTGAAATGGCTTTCTAGATTTAGATACTGTATTCCTTTTACTCAAGTTTTTGCCCTGAATTACCCAATTTAGATGCAAAGCTGGATTTGAGGCATACTCAGAAACAATGCATCACATGTCTGTAGAGTTTGGGAGTTGTGTGTTGTGGGTGTTATCTCTCTGTTCTAGAGAAACCAAACTGAAGTATGGGAAGTTTGGGAAGTCTGGCATACTTCCCCTCATTTCTTGTGTTTTTATATATATAGCTAGATTTGGAGTGTAAGGTTGAGACTACCAAGAAAATATTCTATAGTGCCTGGTCATGTACGCAGTCTTTAAAAGGCCTTTATTGTGTTAAAACCACCTGTAGAACCCGTAGTTACAATTATCTTCTCCATTCAGGTTTGTATCATTTTCCCTCTTTTTTATTTTTTTTTTTTAATTTGTCCTTCCTCTTCCCTCACTCCCATAGAGCACATTCCTATAGCACTTGGAAATGAGCATCTGGCAAGAGAAACTTGCTGCCTTTGACAGTTTAATGTGATGATATGCCAACCCTGGGTAGCTTGCAGTGCTTCTAGACACCACATCCCAGTGCTGTTGATCCAGCAATATTTATTATCATTAAAATTTAATTTTAAAATGTTTTTAAGTAATGAAGGGGGGTGGGAGGGGTGGGAGGGAGGTTACAAAGCAATTGCTTTTATGATTGTTTTGGTGTTGTGCTGGTTTGAACCATGTGCATTTGTCACTGTGGTCTCTTTCAGAAATATTTCTATTTAAAATCAGTGTTTGTTAAGATCTACTTGTGTGTCTGGTCTAACTTTCATGTTAGAGATGTGAAAAAGCAAGAGAACATATGCAGGCAGCAGTCTGTATGTTGTACACTCTCTACCTTACAGTTACTGCATCCTGTAGACAGAGTCTGTGTGGCTACAGCAGTGTTTTAATTTCATGTTTGAGTTTTCAGTTACACATTTCTGGAGTCTCCCTGACCACTGCTGTTACCTGATGGCGCCTATATTTCATCAAGTTTAGACAAGCAGTCTACCTGGACATAGGCCCAGAGGAGCTGCTATAACTGATGAACATGATCCTCTCGGCCCAGGAATCCAAGAACTGTAGAACCACAATTCCCAAGGGAATTGAAAGAAAACTGTGTTCAGGTCTAGCCTCCTGCTTTCTGAAGTATCTTTGTTGTTTTTAATATAGTATCGCCTTGTACTGATGGGTAGGGTACCTCACCGCAAGTAAAATCCGGTATTAGTTTGATGATAATTAGGATAAAAGATTCTTTTTATCCTAGACTGCAAACAGAAGCAGTGACAAGCAGGATCACAGGTAGCAACAGAAGTTACTTTGACATCTCTTGATTACTGCTTACAAATAAAGTGACAAGTTATTAAACAAAATAGCAAAAAGTGTTGCAGCACTACTGTTACATTGTTGGGGTTTTTACTACACTGTCATTTTCATGCTTCCAGAGTTCAGTGGATACGGTTGCATATTTTAATACTGTTCTTGCATGTTTCCCTTTAATCTGTTTCACTCTGTTGGAAAAGCTGCCCTTTATAAACATTGTCTATTATTTTAGCTGCAGGATATTATCAGGTGGCTTTTTTTTTAATCTAAAAAATGGTTTTAGAATTTTTTTATGATTGCAGAGTGAATGTTTGTGTTCAGTGTAATTAAATTTAATGGCATTTCCTGTACATTTTAGTTTGCTCTGATATGCGTTTATTTTCATCAGCAGTTGTAAGTTTGACTTTTTTGTTTCTAAAAGCATCGAGTTGGCAGTCAGACACAATTCCACTTTAAAGCACTGAAATCATTGTCTTCAAATTCTTGTAAATGTGGGGAACATGTAGTTTCTGCTTAATGCTCAAGAGCTATTTCTTCATGTTGTTTTGGTTTGTGTTACATAGGCTTTTTCGTTTTGTAAACTTAAAAAATGAAGAGGAGAAGAGTAATTAAAAGCCGCTTCTTCCTTCCTGTTGCAGCTTTTATGTCGAGGTCAACCAGAGAGGCAAACAGAACATGTTAGTTACTCTTTTTAGCTGCATACATCTTTGCTGTTCTTCATTTATCTTTTACTGCACATGTTTACTCAACTAACATGTTATACCGTTACTTGTAGAAAGACTTTTTTCCTTGCTTCCTTAAGAAAACATGAGGAAAAATTTGCCTTCAACTATTGTTTGTTTTTCTGTTATTGTAACAGTTTGTCTGACTTAGCTCAGGTTTAGAAAAATAAATGTTTACCCTGGAAGGAAGTACAGTGGCTGGAGAACTTGTAAAGCTCTGAGTTCATGAATGTGAAGACTGAGGAGATAAGGATGCTCAGATTTACTTATTTAAATCTAGTGACTAATAAACATCTGAAATAAAGATGCCATTAGTAACAACTGATTATTCTTTTTCATCTTACAAGGAAATACAAGCTGGGCTGTAGTGCAATACAGGTGTTGTATTGCTCACTTCTTTCAGGCTTCTTGTCTGCTCAAGTTTGACAAGCCTGGTATTTCTGAGTAAATTGGGGGATTTTTTTTTTGTTTGTTTGCTTGTTTGTTTGTTACAAAAAAAATGCATGAGAAAGAGTCTTGTCAGATCTTTTTATGCCTCAAAAGGTAAAAGTACAATCATGTGGTATAATTGCATTAAGGGTTTTCTTCCAGTCTCTAGCAGTAACTAGAGTTACTGCTTTTGCTAGACAAAGTTAATTCCAAGTTTTTGATTGTTAGAGAGTGCCTGAGGAGTGAAGCTGAAGTTGTTTGTTTGCATTCTAGCAGTACTCAGAGGCCACAGGAATCAGCTTTCTGTTGTCTAAAATGTAGAAATCTCCTGCCCTAGACACTGTACAGAAGTTTGCAAAATAAGTAAGGGAGAGAGGCTTTTGCCAGCACAGAGGCTTTCTCAGCTCACTGCTCAGTTGCAAATCAGTTTCCTGCATCATCTTACCCTTAGGGTCTTGTGGACTTCCCACTTCCTGGGCTTGGTGGTCCTGGTGAGAGCTGGCCTTGAGAACTCGTTTTCTTCAGAAACAGGAACCTCTCCTGCTAGTCTGCTGTGGTCCTCACAGTAAAAGTTCTGCAGCTGCATGGCTGAAGAGAAGGCATGATATCAACACAGAGTGGGGCTCATGTACCTCATGGGACTAGGAGCCAGGAGCTAGGGATTTTGAGGCTGATGGTATGCATGGACTTGGGTAAGCCACTGAACATTCTGTGTCTTTCTCCACCTACAATGCAGATAGTTATCTACCTTGCAGGTGTGTTGGTTGAGATTAATGAGTTGTTTGTAAAGCACTTCGAGGATGAAAAGTACTATAAAAATGCTAAGTATTATTATGTATGAGCTCTTGAGTGCATAATGGCTGTTTGCCTGCCAGTATTTAAAGCAATTTGTTGCACACTAAGTATGAAAGGCACTGTATGAAGTCAAGTTCTAGTTTCCATTTAAGAAAAGTCACTCATGTCACACCTCTGGTCTTCGGTATTATCTAGAGTGAAAACACAACAAGATTTTTTAAAAGGAACCATTTCAAAACTTTAAAATTGTGTTGCTGTTATAAGGGTTTCTTCTTAATTGGTCATTTCTTACTCTTTATATGTCTTGGGTTCTGTTTGCCAAATTCCCAGGTCTTCTACATTCTTCTGTTTTGCCAAATGCTTCTTCTGTCCTTATGCTTCTGTCTGGACTGCCATAACTTTTCTCTCCCTGACCTTTCTGACTGTCTCTGCAGTTATCACCAAAGCTCCTGTTCTTTGTGCTCCTTCTGCTTGGTGAGTCTTGCCACACTGCACAGGTTTCCTCAGCCCTTCATCTGCCCGTCCCTCACTTTGGTCGTTCCTGCACCCAGGCTTCTCCTGCTCTACTGCCCCAAGGAGTGTCCTGCTCTGGGAGCTTACTGCCAGTGCTGCATGATGTGGTGCTTTTATTCAGGTTGCTTCCCAATAAATGTCTGAGTGAACTGCCTGTCGGGCTGGCAAAACCAGGCACAAAAGAGCAACACTGCTCTGTATTTGAGAGCAGACCTCCCTGTCTGTGACTTGTTGGTTCACTGATATTCAAGCTGTTTGAGCATGTGTTTTTCTAAGTGTTCTCCAGTGGCAATGTGGACTCCCATGTAGGGCTCTTAAGCAAATTGATAATGAACTTGCTTTGTGAAAAAAACTTCCCAGGTTTTCTGAAATTGCAAGTTAAAACAACTGCATGTTGTTTATTGTTTCCAACCCTAACCATTCTGTGTATCAGCACCATACAGTCTGTCCAGCCTGGGTAATAAAATACTTTGGCCCCAGGTATTGTGGTCTGCAACATCAGGTTAGAGATGTGAAATAAACAAGCGCCCCATCTTAAATAGATTCACACTCATATATAATTAATTCAGTGCGGTTCCCTCCACTTTATAAGATATGTCACATAATCAAAGAATTCATGTTTTAACCATAGGAGTAAAATGTGAGAGAGTAGGTTTAAAAATTCATATACCACAGAGTTAAGGTCTTGTAGTTTATCATACACAGTTCAGGCAGGAAAATACAGTATGTGGCTACGTTTGGTATTATGAGAAGTGTCAGAATTCACTATTTTGTTTTAGTTAATGCGTTGTCATGCTATGTTTTTAAAAGGATCTTGTAGAAATTATTTAAGATAATATTTACAAGTTTATTGGCAAAGGGCTTTATCTGCATGATAACTGGCTGTTCCTTGGCAGTGGTTATTACATATGTCCCTGGGCAAAGGAAGGTGGATTTTTTTTTTTATTTTGTTAATTCCTTTAAGATCATTCTTACTAAAAATATGTGACTGGAAAACAATCTGGAAATTTTTTATGACATAGAAATGAAGTATGGAAAGTTTGTTTGTTTATTTCATTAGATGCCTTATTCCCTGGGGAGTTCTTGTTTTAGAGCCTCAGTAGATGTTTTTCCCTTTACTTGATTTCTGAACAAAGAGGAAAATGTTGGAAACCAAGTGTTCAACAAACTGCCCGGCTGCATGGATGCCTTAGAAAAGGGGAATAAAGGCTCTTCAGAGGTCTTTTGGCAGGCGTACTTTGTAGCATGCAGCCTGAGAAAACTTTCATGAGTGTTTTTGAAAGTCGCACTGTTCTCTTTCGAGTTCAGATGATAAATAACCAGCCACTCCAACCAGCTGTATAGTCTCCAACTTTTTTACACTTTAAAGATGTTTATTTTCAGGTATTCATGGTTTAAATGCTTGTTTAAAGCTATGTTTCAATTTCAGATCAAGCTCGTTTTGAACCATGAGGGAGTATTGTGGTAATGAACATGATCTAAGTTTATATATTAATATTTACGGCATATCAGATGTTCTTTAAAGGAGCATGTGCACTTACATTGTCTGTTTTCATGTTTAGATGTACCTAAACTTAAATTAGGTCTTACCTTATGTATTTTCTTCATTATGACAGTCAACAGAGGTGGCATAATATTGAAAGAAAATGGCAAAGAAATAGTCTGTTTCTCACATAAATTTCACAGTAGGCAGTGATAAGGCTTAATTTCATTGACGCGCATTCTGAACTAGCACTTGTGAGGTGACTGGGAAGGTCTCACCTTTGCAACCACTTTCTGATTGTTCTGCACTGATTATTATTAACATACTTATGGCTTATGACAGAGACCTGAAGGAAATGGGTGTTCTTTAAAGAAATAAATAGTGTGACTTGTCCGGGTTTATAAAGATTTATTCATGGTCTGGCACACCCTGCTAATTCAGCAGAAGCTCAGCTCATGAGAAGAATTGTCTTCTGGGAAAGCTTAAATTGGCTCCTCATAAAATCAAGTTATACCAGCAAGAATTACTTGGTGCTATAGCTCTGTCCCAGTGGTTTTCTGAGTAGGATTGTTAGATTGTCTGAGAGTTTTGGGTTGTAGAGTACTTTGCTTAACTAATACATGCTTTCTGGGAAAACTTTAATTGCAGAGCAACCCAAAGAATGCAGAAGTGTCTATTTCTAAAACCAGCTTGATAAAGACAGTCTTCATTTTGTTCATTCAGAGTCTGTTTTGTCCTAATAACTCCTTTGTAAAACCATTTCACAAAATTTGGTATAGAATAGAAAGGTGGTAGACAAATTTTGGCAACTTTTGGTGCAAGTATCCTCAGCTTTGGGAACCAGCAGGAGGTTGCAAATGCATTGGTGGAAGGTTGGCAGCTGGAAGCTCAGCCAGCTGAAAATAATCTGCTGGGGATGCTGAGGTAGAGACACTGATTTTCTCCTGTCCCCTCTGGTGTGACAAGTGGTGATGGTGGACTGCCAAGCACTGCACCATGAGCAGGCAGAGCAGAGGCACATTGCTTCTGCTGACTGTGCCATTGCAGGGGGAGCAGTCACATTGGAATCAACGTCGCTATAGCTGTTTGCTCAGTGAATGCGAACTGGGAGTCCCAGTGTTTATAAAGTTGTGGTCAGGGTCATAAAATTTGAATTCACAGTCACATCACTTTGCAGTAGGCCATGTAGATGGATTGAAATGGACTTTGCATTTTCCGTAATCTCCCAATATGTGCCTGTATCTTGTGTGATACACAGAAAGCTATGTAGCTTTTTTTCCCAGTCAAGTTAAATCTTATTTAGAGGTAATAAATGCACTTTTTTTTTTTTTTTGTATCAGATTGAATGGGAAGCCTTTACAATTTTTTTCTTTTTATACAATTAGTATCTTTTTGTTTGTTTCTTGTGTCATTTCTGCCTCCAAAGCTGTTTCTATCTAACCAAAGCCCCAGATAAATAAACACATAAGTGAGCTGTGTTATGGTTGAAACTTTTCTCACTTGCAAGAGCCTGGCTCCTGTCAGAGCAGCTGGGAGATCCAGCTGTGGGCTCAGGTTGCTGCCTGTACCAGCCTATTTCTCCAGTGCACAGTACTATGCAAATCTGTATACTTAAAACACAAACCTGTAACAACAGCAGCAAAAAAAGAGAGTTAAAGTGGATGTTTGACAAATCACACAAGACCATCTCAAAGTTCTGAGTGGAGTTTACAAATTAGTAATTAGTTAATGGGATGTCCCATGGAGAATTACATGGATTACTGCCCAGCTTTGCAGACAAGGTAGCTAAGCCTGGTCTGAAGAAATGCCTGTCATATTTAGGTGGCAAGTTAGATTATCTTCATCTTTCTGAAAGCAAAACATTTATTGCTTCTTACAGATTTACTATCTGTGCAGAAAAGAGCTGTGTAAACCCTTTTCAGTCTAGAAACAAGAGTTGGAGACCTAATTTTTGTGAAGACCCTTTGCTTTATCTATTTTAGAAAAGCAGATGGTGGAGTAATCCGATAAACTGTACAAAGTGAGTGAATAGGGTGGTGAAGATAGTTTAGAAATGAAGTATTCTGCTTTTTTAAGTCAGCCTGTATGGGGAGTGGCTGTCATGAGCCTTGCCATACCTGTCTTTGGAACGCCATATGAGGTAGGGAGGTGTTACATGGGTGGCTGATACCTGCAAGGTGTGCATCAGGGGAAGTGACTGGGAGCGAGGTCAAGATTTGGTACTACCTGCAAAGATCGAGACCTGCAAGGTCAAGAGAGGTACTGCCTGAGGCACAGCTAGATGCATGATCCTCTCTCTAGGAGTTACGGAGCTGCTGTAATTTGTGATTTATCGTCTTTGTTTCAACAAGATGAGTGCTGCTTGCAGTTCCTCCAGGAAATCTCCCACAGCAGTAACTGAGGTGTTGACCATGGGATATGAGGCCATGGAGAAACCCAGAGGTCCTTCCTTACCACTCAGGGCTCCCACCTAGCTCTTGGGATCCAAATGTGATGTTTTCTCACTGGAAAGCAAAGGGCCAGATGGGCAGGGCTGGAGCCAGTCCAAACATGTGCTTTCGAAACTTGCAGATGTGGAATGTTTG
>JBCJKH010059589.1:27625-42839 GCA_039877255.1 Loriculus beryllinus | reverse complement strand
AACAACTGCTATTTTTAAAACTAGCTTGTTCCAACAGTTCTTACTTCCCCACAAAATCAAAATAATTAATAAAGAACCAGTCTTTCAAGTGAAAGTAGTTTCTCCAGTCTTTTTTAAAACCTGAAGGTAGATAATGATTAAAAGACATATTTAAATATGTAAACCTGAGCAGATATGTTTCTCATTCCAATTTATTCTCATTTTTAATAAATTAATTTACTCAATATAGGAATGCAGTAACGTAAGAGGAATGTTTCTCTTGCTAGTCACAGAACTTGAAACTTGCCAGATGCCGTGATCTGGAGCCTAAATTCCCCTGATATTAACTATACATGAAACTCTTAATATTGCTTTGCCCAGCTTTTGTACCTGACTTGTTTCATTTTGCTGTGATACTGCTGTAGGCAACACTTTATTTTCTACTTGTGTTATTCTATTAGCGAAAGAAAATGTAGTACAAATAACACTAGGATGGAAGGCTCAATTGGTGAACTGCAATATCCTGTTCCCAAAGTTAACCCTGTGCAACCCAGTCCCACTTCTGTAATTGACAATTAATTTCCTTAGGTATATGAATGAATACAATTTAGATATAGTATTTTTTAAATCATACAATAAAATGGGAAAGTGCTGTTTAATGATATCAGAATTGTACTCAGTTTCTTAGATTGCCTTGGTGTGACTCTGTATATATATGTATATATATATATGTATGTACACAACTGCTTAACTGGTTGAAGGGGTTTTTAAGGATATAAAATTAATTTCTCCTTTTTTTTCTTGTTTGTTAAAGTTGCGCTCTTGGTTGCTGCTGATAAAAGGTGGCACTGAGCCAGCTTCCTGAAGGAGCTGTGGGGAGGGTCATGGCTTGTCATGACCTGGGCACCGTTACTTGAATGTTGTTATTATTGAGATGAACTACCCTTAGGCTGTCATCCTTCCTGTAAATAGAAGAGGTTCTGATTCTCTGTGGTTTCCCAGTTTACCAACTTGTAGAACAGCTATTTTGTTGGCCCTAAGTTTGAGTGAATAATGAATTAGAAGACCAGCGCTATTCCAGAAGGCACTGATTCATCATTTTAGTGTGCTGGTCTAGACTAATAATAAGTAAAGCCAAACAAGAACGTACTTCCATATAGTTTATAAATTTGCAGCCAATTAAAAAACTCATTTGTATTGGCGTACAGCAAATACAAATTGTCTGGTTCCGCTGTCCATGGAATAAGGTCAAAACTGTAATTAACAGGGGCATAACTGGTCCTCAGGGCCAAACTTAACTTTTTCTGTGTCGTAGAAGAGTCCAGTGGTGTTGGCAGAGGAGCTGCTTCTGCTTCCTTGGAATCAGTGAGTGTTCGGCCATTGCTTTGCTTTATTGCCTCTTATGAGGGTAACGAGAACAGCAATTCTGTTAACACCTTTATTAACTAAACAACTTCAGTCATTGGTTTCCAGTTAATTTCAATTATTAAATAAACCAATGCCAAATTAGAATATAATGTTTGTGAGATACTGGCCCATGTTTCAGTTTGTATGATCATAAGCGTGCTGTTGTTGAGGTTTTTACGAATGTGTTGCTGTTGTAATTGAAGTCATATCTATCCTGATGAATATTTCATTTCCCCAATCATGTTATTAAAACCAGAGTGGTTTTACCCTTTCATTTCTGTTTTCTCTTCTCCAGTACCATCATGACAGCTGTGGCTGTGTCCTGTTTACAAATTGCTGCTAGTCCCTTTTTCAGTAGTCCTTGTGGGTTTTGTTTTCCCCTAATATGGGCAATTAGGAGGAAATATTTCTCACGAGCATGGACTTGCTCTTCTCCTTGTAATGACACAGTCCTGCAATCCAGGAAGCAGTGCTGCATGGTGTCCATGTCCACGATTTCCTGATGTGGGAAAAACGTGTGGAAAGCATCTGGAGAGGAGGAGACCCCCTTTACCAGCTTGTTTCCTGTAAGCGAAATTGGAGGACCTTGTCTGTGCAAATAGATTTCAAAATAGAGTCTGCCCTTTGACTGTCTCCATAATTACACAGCGCTCTCTGTATTTTATTTGGCTGCCAGAGCAGTTAACCCCTGGAAGTAAGGGGCTGATGGTGGCATGACCAGCACGGGTACGCAGACATGACCATGTGAATACACTCTTGTTTGGAGCAGCCTGTTGTTAAGACCTCTTTACAATATACTTTTACCATATTTAAAAATTATGATGTGTTGGGCTGTGCTGGATGCTACATTCTTAATGTACAGAAAGCACGGAGGTATTAGCTGAAAAAAATAAAAAAAGAGAAAAGGAAAAAAAGTTCTTTCATGGCTTTGATGTAATCAACATCTGTCAACAGAATGAATTTGCTTTTGTTTAATTTCAGGGGCTCTTGTCCTTCTACTTTACCCAATCAGTTTCAGCTTCTGCCTCAGGCATTTTGCTGTTTTGTTCCTTTTTTTTATCCCCATCCCTCCCCCCCTTTTTTTTTTTGTTTTTAGCAAATGCACAGGTTATTGCTTGTGAAATGTGAGCTGCTCTTTTGCTACACAGGTTACTCAGAGTTGGAGAGAACCTTTAATCTTTCCCATCCAGTTTCTGAAGCTTGGACGTACCATTGCAACACGGGGATTACAAAGTCAGTGTTTTAAAAGACAGTTAGAATTACAAGTAAATGATCATTCAAACCGCAACCATTTTTGGATTGGAACATTTGGTAATTAACAGTAAAAAGCTATATATTCTTACCTAGTTGCATTGGTTGGATTCCGCATACCCATAGTGATTCACCCATAGTGATTTTTAATAGCTCACTTTAATCCTCTGAAGTTTCAGCAAAAATAATATTTGCACAAGAAGTAAAATTATAATACTGAAATGACCTGACAAGGCAAATTAAAATCTCTAGTGTTCTACTGTCAAATGTGTGTATCCTAAGAAAATCTCCACAGTCAGTCTTTTTTCAGTAAAAAAAACCTCATCTTTTGAAAGTAGTTATCAGAAAAATGCTTTTGATGTTGTTAATTGTTCATATACACTAAGATTTGCTTTATCAAGAGCAAGTTGATTTTATTTCCTAAATGGGCTACATGTTAATTCTTGTAATACTAAATAACTTCGGTATTCTGCTTCTGCTGAAACTATGACTAAATCATTTTAAAAAACGTGAATTTTATTTCTTGGCTCTTTTAAGATGTACCCTTGTATTTATTGTAGCTTAGAACTGTCCTGAAGTTTATCCTTTGCTAACATTTTTGTTAATTGCTTGGAAATTTTAACTCTTTCATAAATAAATGCTCCAAAAAAATGGTTTCTAACAATCACATTTGATGAATCATGTAGATGAGCAGTTTTTTGCATGGCTACCCCACACCTCATTCACTGAAAACACAGCTGATAAATTGCTGCAAATGTTAAACAAGCATTAGAAAAGGGCTTATGTGAGAGTTCATTTCCAACATCTCCTGTTAAAAATACTTCTTGACCAGAGGAAAATCGCATTTAAATCGCTAAAATCAACTTAATTAAGGGTCATTAATAGAGATACACATAAAAAACTCTTCACTCTGTGAGTGAAATGGGAGCATTTCATTATATAGTATAGCATGCATGAACAGATAACAATTAAAATAGACCTAGAGTAAAAGGCTAATAAATATAGGGCACATTGTGCTACAAAATCAGTCACTTAAAAATGCTCCCACCCATCATCATACTTGAATTCTGTATTCAACCCCTTTGGCTGACTCATTTAAGCGAAAAAAAAAAAATGTCATTTCCTCAGAAAATAAATTTATCTGGTAATTCACAAAAGCTCACAGCGCATATTTATACTATTAATACAAATTAAGGTCTGTAAGGAATGCTGAGGAATCCAGTGGCTCTGGCAGGACATGCATGCATACAGATTGCACAGTATGATTCACTGTCAAGTCAGAGGAGCAGTTGTCTGTAATTTTCTGTGCTCGGTACATCCTATCTGCTGATGTGATTTAGTAATGCTGGTAATGATTCTTCTTACTGCAGCTGCTAGTAAATACTCTGTTACTTGTGGCAGGTGACATAGTCTTTCTTTTGGGAGAGAGGAAAAATGTGTAAAAAGGTCAACTTTGCATCATGGCTTTGGTGGTGTGTTAGCAGTAGCCTGGTAATAGTATGTTACCATATGTTACCAATGCAAAGTACCTGGCTTCAAACTCTGGGCTCTCTCCAGTGACTGCAGTTTCCACTGGAAGCTGTGTAAATCCTGTGTGTAGGAACAATCATCTTACAGTAATTAATATGCACAGAAAGCTTAGCAAAAAGGATGTGCTTGAGTGCTAGAGTTGCAAAAGTAAATAAGACACCCAGAAAAGCTTTGGTAGGTGTAAGGAAGGGATGGGGAGGAGGGAATATCTGAGCCAGACTTGGAGAATACAGCCAGTTGTTCCTGTCTCCAGTGATTGATGATGTTGCTATATCGCATTAGCTGTGAATGTGGGAGCTTAAAAAATAAAAGGAGCTGTGGAGGCATTAGGAAGGCCTTCTTAAGGAAGGAAGTCTGTGGATGGAGTCCAGATTTTCATTATAAAACAATAACTTCATTATATTTTAATGCCACTTTATTTCCTTTTCTTTTTACTTTGAAGGAAAATGTTTTCTGCTATAATTTTTTATATTTCAAATAAAGGTTTAGTTGTCCTGTGTTTATAATTCTTGTGATGTATTTTAGGAGTCATGTTATACTACGGCGATATTTATTTTATTGTCGCATTTCACCTGTTCAAGTAGTAGATATTCTTGTATTCGCCTGGTTTATAATGAGTAGTTAGTATAACAACAGACTACAGTGTCTTATTATCCTGTTATCTTGTGACAACACTTACAGTGTCTCTATGGGAGAACAGAGGCAAAAATTTAATTCCAAATAAAAAGCTATGCCTTCCAAATGTGGGGCAGCCGGTAGGCACACACCCATGAATATAAAGTGGTTCAGTGTACTTAAGAACATGTATTTGGACATCTGGAGCTTTATTGTTGAACAGTTGACAAGCATGCCTGCACCTTTTCTTCCCCAATTAAACCTTTACATAGTAGACAAGGTGCCCAGGCAGCATGCTATGTGTCAAGGAAAGCATTCACATTCCCATATTCATGTCCACATGGACTTCAGCTGACCACGTCAGTGAGCGTGGGTTTTCAATATATTTATAATACCCTCAGCTGTGGTAAGAGCAAGGTACTTCCACTTCGCTCTCTAAAAGACCTACCTTAGGTTAGGCTAGCAGACTGATTGCTATTTCTGAGGGCCTAAAAGTTTCTCCCTTAGCAGATTCTGTGCTTCCAGCTTCCAGAAATGGGTGCAGACTAGCACCAGGGAGTGTGTATGATGCTTTGGGCTCCTTGGATGCACTTATATGTTGTGCAGGTTAGATAGCCCACATTCTTTTTTTTTTTTTTTTGTATTTAATTGGACAAAGATTTTTCTTCCTGTGAAGGAGACACTAGGGAAAGCAGTAGGTGAGGTTGTGATTAAACTATATTTAAAACACCACCAAACCAATCCAGTTCTCTGTTAACTGAGCAGCTCTACTTCCATGGAGACACTCTCTTGCCTTCTGAAGCAGGCAACTTCCATTGGGGTACCCAGGTTACGCTGAGAGCTTGATCTGAGCCTCACTCTCCAACTCTGCCTTGTTACTTATCAACAATTAAAAAAGAAAAAAAACCAAACAAACCTAAAAAGAAACCTGTAATAATTTCCTTGTATTGAGTAAAAGGATATACAGCCTTTCAGATACTGGTAACTAAACGTGGCATGAATCAGTGTGCAAGGAGACAGTGGGGAACACTTCTAAAGCAGTCTTCACGCAATGGTTTTTTCATTCATTCTGTGTTTTGGGGCTCCAAAAAAGGGGTATAACTTGAATTTCCTGTATAACATGGAATGTTGTAAAGTGCATGTGGAAGGGTGATTTCTGTATCTGGACATGATAAATACATCCAAAAGAAAGGAAGGTAGGTACAACAAAATAAAAACGTACAAGATACGGAAGAAACTTCTTCTAAAGAAGAAAAAAATCATTCTTACATAGTACAAAATATGTAGTAAATTAATTTCTTAATTTCTGTGATACAAAAATGTTTAGTTACTTCTGTTTAAAAGAAAACATGTTTTACTGGAGAGTAATTATTTGTATGGGTCACTTCCCATAAAGGATTGCTCTTGTGTTTGTATATACAGATGACATTTTTCAGAAGCAGATTAACTGTTATGTGAAACTTTTATTTCAGAAAAACCCTCTGTTTAGATTGTGGAATGTTTGAGTAATGGAAATATGCACTACGTGCAATTGTAGTTTAATTGGCAGTGTCAATAATCCTTTTGAATTTAGCATGTTTCTCAGTTTTGATACTAGCATCATGTTCTGTGATGTATTGTTTTGGATTTGATGTCTCTGACAGCCTTTGGGCCTCAGTGCACCTTTTTCCCCTTTTTCTTTTTTCTCTCTTGTTTGGTTTTTGGTTGGTTTTGGTGGGTTTTTTTTTGAGAGAGGCAAAATGTTTCATTGCCCAGCAGCTAAGTTTGAGCAATGGACACTGCTGAACTGCCATCCCAAATTCCCATGTGAGTTAAATGGAAATGTCATTCAACTTACAAATTTCAATCTATTCGATTGCCTTTGGCCAAAATTAAAAATAACTTTTTTATTTTTAATAAAAAGTTTTTTCTGTTGCCTTCCTAGGCAGGACAAATTGAACCCCATTCCTTGTGTCTTGGTACAAATGACAAGGGCAACATTAACTTGGTCATGCTCAAATCCATGACCAGTTCTGAAAAAATACAGCTGAAAATACTGTCTGAAATCAATATTAAATCTTATTTTTTTTCCTCTTCTCTTTTCTTGTTGTTGTCCCTTATTTACCATTTCACCAAACCTCGAACAGGACAGCTTTCAGCCTTGCAGGGGCCAGTTGGAGCATCGCTTCTGGCTGCAAGCTTGGGGGAATTTACCCACACCACTTTTTAATGCATTGAGCCAGAACAAAGCTGGCATTCTGTAATGCTTCAAAGTATTCTTTGGGGAGTTTTTTTGTTCTTATTGCTTCTCGCTGTTAATGCTCCGTCTTTAATAGTAAAAGACTTGAACAATTTGCACTACCCTTGGCCACTGCATGAGTTCTGTGTTTTATTTTACATGACGTCCTACTTTTTGCCCTTTCCAGTTTGTAACGTGGTAGTAAAAAACAATGTTAACCATTTTTAACTTATCTGTTAACAGGTTCTGTGACTGGCTGCCGCATATTCTTTTCCTTATGCAATCGTATCCACCTGCACAGACAGTCAAGCAATCAACAGCAAAGATGCTGCATCTTTCAGGGAAAAAGAAATACTGCTTATAGCATAGTTTGGCCAGCCGCAGTTTCTCCAGCTCACCCAGTTCCTAAGGTACTGCAATTCTATTATCTAATGTGTTCTTCAGTCATGTAGAGTTCAGCTGCAGGTGTGGTAAGTGTATTCATTGTCTAACAGCTGGGAGTTTGGGTCACTCTCATGTTGCTTGATCTGGTATTTGAAATGGGAGTGTCGGTGAGAGAAGTTTTCAGCTGCCTACCATGTTAAACACAGTTATTAGGGAGTTTAAATTTGGGGCTTGTTCGCTTAGGGTAGTATAAATGTGGAATATCTTAATAAGCTGTCAGCACTTTACACTTCTGGATCCAGATTCTCATTTTGGACAATAGTAGATGGTCCTATCAAGAGTCAGTAAGAATCATTAATGATTGTCTGAGTCTTTTTCTGTATAAACCACCAGCAAGCTAGTTATGAAAACGTCTATATTTTGCTGAAGGTTTTGTTAATTAGTTATGTCAGATTTAGGAAGAGAACATACAATACCTGCTGGTACTGCCACGCAACCCCACTGCACGTTCTAAGCTTGTCTTCACTGTGCCTGAGTGGGTTTTTTTACTTGCAACATACACTTTTGTGTATTTTAGAGCCAAAAGGAACTTTTTTTCATGCAATTTTAAAATGTGTCCAACTTCTGGTTTGTTTCTTTTTTGCTTTTTTTTTCTTCCCTTTCCCTCCTCCCCCCCATTTATTTGTAGCATACAGATTAACTGTTTAGTATCTTTCCTTTAGGCAAAAGAAAACCAAAATGCCTTTCCTAAACAGTGCTTCAGGATCTGTATTAGTACTTTTTTAAATTTTACTTTTCATCTTATTATACGTTTCTTATTCAAAATATAGAGTATTTCCATGGGCCAGAAATACTTAAAAGTTGTTAGATAGGAAAGCAGATAAGGATATAGGGCTCTTACACCTAAGAGGCTGTGGAAGCTCTGTGCAAAGGCAGAACATATAGTTATATGCTTTAGATGTTTTCAAAAGTTTAGAAACTGTGGAACTTTTTTTCCTGTATTTAAATGCTTCTTTTAGGACAAAGAGGGAGAAATATATTGTCATAATGAAAAATTGTCTTCACAGATCAGAGTTCTCAGATCATCTAAAAATCAGTCCAATTCTTTAACTCTTAAAACTTGAGGGCAAAGTTACTGCATCGTACAGAGTACGCCAGAAATCACACTGAAATAACGTAGTTGTTTTCAAGATGTTGGTGTGAAACTGTATACATAGATATTTGTATCTGTGCTGCTTTGGGCTTCTACCTTAACAGATCTTACAGGTCAGGAGGGTCAGGTCTCAACCGTTTCTAGATATGTGCCCTCCAAGGGGAAAGTGAGGGTGCTATGGTTATGGAGTTGCTAATCCAGGAAATGGAGGGGCTTTTTACTAAATTAAGTCCCAGCCCACTGCAATAGGATATTGTTAAGGTTGGTATGCTGTTAATTTGAGCAAAATGGAAATCTGAAATTCTGTTGACCTAAGTCTACTAAAGACAGTTTCACTTTTTATCAGAGTACAAATTAAATACCTGTAGGAGTTAACAGTAATCCTATTTAAAGCCCATCTAGAGCTAACTGGCTGTACCACTCTTTACACCTACACCCTGCCAGTTTATGGTCTTCTTATGTACAGCCCACATGCCCACTTTGGTTTCTGCTATTTGATTCTGTATTCTGTGAACTTGATTCTATGTTCTGTGAACTCAGTGCAAAACTCACCCTGTGGTTGGCATGGTAGAGAATCAGCGTGGCTGTGATGGGCGAAGAGACTCTTCCCCAGCCAGTGAAACAGCCCAGGAATGTCCAGGAGGAAGCGTATTTCCATCTCTGTGCAAGATGCATCTCTGTGCATTTAACATCTCTGTTACTGTTATTATTAGTTTGTTGTATTTATACACATGCCATAAAACTGTTGTGGATTTAAAAAAATCAGAAATTAGTTTTCAGAGCTTTATGTATGGGAAAAAATGGAGTTTATTGCTCTTTCCTTGACACAGCATAATGTTGTAGATGGATAAATTTAGGCATAGCATATGATCTAGATTAAGAAGTAAAAATTTCCAAATTAAAATAAGCTAAATCCTAAGGCTCTTAGTCAAAAAGCAATCCTGTGGAAGTTAATCAGAGTTTTGTCTGAATGAGAAACTAAGGATTTGATCAGTTTTCTTTTTGAGCCTAATTCTGGATGTTTGTCCCATCGGTCCCAATGTTTAGATGCCTTTTGTAGAAAATGTGCTTCTTTCTTTGCAAAAGAAAATGAAGAGTTTTAAAGTCTTTCTCACAGTTTTGCAACTTGCAACTGTCTGTGCTGGAAGTCAGCTGCAGTATCTGGGGTTTCAGCACTGGAAGGCAAACAGACTGTACAAGTCAGCAGTAACAGGCAATGTTAAGTTCAAAAGGGCAGTGGAAGAAATACTGAGGCAGCCTTGAGGGTTTGCCCTGATGGCTTAGGAAGGTCGATACTACGACAGAAAGGGCAAGCTGCCATGAAGCAGGAGGCAGTATCTGAGAAAATGATCCCATTGTCATGCTCATTTCTGATCTTCATTTTCAATCCTTTTTCTCCAAGTACATAAAGAAGCCAGACTATGTGACGACAGGCATTGTACCAGACTGGGGAGACGACATAGAAATTAAAAATGAAGATCAGATTCAAGGGCTTCGTCAAGCTTGTCAATTGGCCCGTCATGTCCTGCTCCTGGCTGGAAAGGGCTTGAAGGTAACAATTACAGAAGTTCCATAACAGCTTGAATACATTTTATGCTTTCACTTATTTGGGGGGTTTTTCTACCTTTTTTTTAACTTTCCCTTAATATGCATCCAACTTTTAAGTTAGATTGTGAGAAAACTAAAGGATTGTTAACTTTTGATTCGGTCCATAATATAACTTTTTAATTATTTCTGTATTTTGGACCTGTGTGGTACTTAGAGTGAGTTGCTGGCACAGGTGTGATGTCTCTCAGTCTGTAATCTCCCTCCATCAGGATTGTGCCAATATGAGTTTCTCATAAGGCCCTTGCTGCATGTTTTCCTTTCATTTCGTGGCCCATCTTCCTCACACATCACGCTTTCCAGCTCTTCATGTATGCAAGTTTAAAGGGCTGGGTTGCCTCCTCTGTTCCTGTTCATCCTTTGGCCCCTCACTGTCCTGTGGGGTCCGGTGCGACTCCTAGAGCTGCCATTGGAAAAACAGCTGCCAAATTCTACACAGTTTTCTGGAGTGCACTGGTAATAAAGCCTTATGGTTTCCAGAAACGTTTCTACAGTATGCTTTTTGGGATACCTCCCAAGTTAAAATGTACTGGGAGGAGTCTATTACCAGGTTTTGCAGATGAAGGAGTGCTTTTTTCGCCTTGCCTTGTTATTTCGTGTAATAGCATACTGAGTAGGATAAAATGGGTTGAGTAGCTACGAGATGCAGAGATAGATGGGGACTACAGGTTAATGCCGTTGACTTAAAAGGGGGGGGAAAAATATCAGTTTACCATGCATTTTTTTCTTTCAGCTGTCATCACACTTTCCAAGAAGTTTAATTCTGGATCTGGGTGGCCAATAACAAGAGCCTACATCTTTAATCTTACATAGGCTTATATGTACATGTTTCTGAAGGATCATGTATATGCAATGTGGGTTTTGAATGCACACAGTTTTTCACTAGTACTCTTTGGTTGTTATCATGTGTAAAATACGTATGTATGCAGCACAGTATAGCTTATGATGCAGTTCATAGTATGTGCCAAATCATACATAATAGCAGAATACTGCATAGATTTAAAGAACATTTTGGAGCAAGAAGGTTTATATAAGGTAAGAATTACATGACCAGGAGCTGTGGAATGGGAGGGAGGTGGCATTAGGAGTTGTGCTGCCGAGACCACTGCTTGGGTCAGCCGGAGAGAGGTGGTGAGCACTGTTTGGCCAGGACCCTCCCTCACTGTGATAGCAAGCATCTTCTACTTCCCAGCCTGATGTTGCACATAGCCAGTTTGTACCCATTTGTTCTTGTGCCAACTTGACTCTTTAATTTAAACAGCCTCCTCCCTTTCCTTGAGTCTGTCCCTTTCACATAATAATAGAGCTATTGCAGCTTTCAGTGCACCCGGCTAAACAAACCAAGCTCTTTTAGACTGTTCTCATAAGGTAAACTCTGCATTGCTATTTTATTTGAAGAGCCCTGTCCCTCTGCCTGTTCCTGTTGTCTTGTTGAGCCCACCCGGAATGCAGCCTTCCAAACCAGCTTTACTTAGTGGCAGTAACGTTCCCCAGTATAACAAAAGTGCATTGTAATGCATGGATGCAGAGAGACGAAGTTTAGGCTGAGTGTTGTTTTGATACTACCATTCACTGCCTGTAGGACTTAAAAATACAATGTGGTGTTATATATGACAGTATTTCCTAGGTTTGAGTTAATGATTTTAAAATAAAACAGCAAATTCTATGAAATGGAAGTATTTTCATCGATACCATAATATTGCCCAGTCCCAAATAAAAGGTGAGGTGTGCAGTAGGTGCCTCCCCAGCCTTGCCCAGCTAGAAAAAGCTCTTTTAAAAGTAAAGGAGATACTGTTAAAAGCAGAACTTTTCACAGTGTGTAAGCATGCCATACAGAGAGCACCAATCTGTCTGCTGAGTGTCCAAAAGCCACATCAAATTCCTTGAGCAGAGCAGCAGCAGACAGCACCCAGTCTGGTACATAGCGATTCAGTTTGTCTGTGGGCTGAAAATGATAGATGGGTGAGTGAAGGCAGGAGCAACAAACCTATATTTATCCAGAACCGATGGCTGCAGTTTCCAGTACAGACAGCCCTCTGCAGCTGCCATCCCAGCGCAGAGGCTCCAATGGCTACTGCAAAGCAGGGGGGTTGTACAGTAACCCCAAATCCTGGTCTTGAGTGTGATCATTGCTCCTTATCTGCTCAGCCATGGTTTTGTGCTGAGCAAGATGCAAGCTGAGCAAAATCGACCTGGTTTTATCCTCAGCACAGCACACAAGTGTACTCCACTGTATTCACTGTGCATGATCACTGAACATTTCAATATATGGATAAGTATACCTCCTGCACCACAGCCTACCTGTATTCCTTGTGTTACTAAAAAGGCCTCCAAAATCACAGCCACTGTAATTTTTCCTTTCCTCTGCCAAGATTGATCTTCGTATGTGTGCGAAGTATGATTTTCGAAGACTGAAAACTCATTCAAATCAAAATCAATTTGAAAAGGAACCCTCAAAAGCACTTCTTCTCAGTGAGGGAGGTTTCCCTACCAAATTTCAAATTTTAGCTCTAACCATTCCAGAGACAGAGTTGATCCAAAAGAAAAGCGAGAAGAATGTTATTTTAAGTATTTGCATTTTCCACTCCATGGATACTCAGAAAATGGCTGAATGATTTATGAGAGGGTTTTTTTTAAATATGTAAAATTGTGAGAAAAAGATGAATCTAGAAAACGTCAAGCATAAAAATGAATATTTCTACAAATGATGGATAAGCGCTTGTAGATTCACTGTGCTCATCCAGGCTATGGTGACTTTAAGTAAAATATCCTCAAGATACGAAGCCAAATATTTAAATCATTTATAAAATTACAGCATACTTGGAAAGCAGTTTCATAAAGTGCACAAATGTATTATGATGAATGTCCTGGGCAGTTACAAGAGTTAAGGTCCTTTCTTTTACAAATCAAAGGAAAAGTAATGGTGTGTTTTAAATGACTGAAAGCATTGAAACCAGACATTTCAGCAGCTACTGAAACAAGGTGCCATGGAAAATTGGTGTCTTTCAGAAATCAGATGTGGAAAAAAGAATGGAAAGGAAGTAGACAGTATTTTAGGGTTTTTAGGAACCTTTAAGTACTCGATTTTACTGTATACTTTGTATAAAATCTTTTTTCTATTTTAAAAAAGAAGATTCAACATATCAATAAAGTATATCAGGCAGTTTAGTGTTTTGTTTCAAAGCAGTGTATTTGAAACATCCGAGATTTCATTGAAACACTTGGCTGCAATCACATCTGTAAATATGAGAAACTATCTTTGCTTTTTTAACAGGATGTTATGTTTGATATTTTAGGTTGGCATGACAACTGAAGAAATAGATTCCATTGTTCATCATGAAATAATCAGACAGAATGCCTATCCGTCACCTCTGGGCTATGGAGGGTTTCCAAAATCTGTTTGTACTTCTGTAAACAACGTGGTATGTCATGGTATTCCTGACAGGTATTTCCCCAATAATATACATTCTACCACCGGGAATGAAAATGTTAAACTGAAATTAATAAATTATGTTTAACACTGAACATATTTCAGCTTAACTAAATGTCATATACAGATGTATTGCAGATGCATATCATGTTCCCACATGATGCTGATAGATGTTATAGAAATTAATGTGAAATAGGAAAAAATATCCTGTTTGTCAAGAAACTTTTTTTAAAAAAAAAACATAATGCCTTTAGAATTTAGTGTGTGGAAAAAAACCCGAGAACAGTCTGATTTATTTTCTTTCCTTCCAGCAAAATAAGTATAGGGGAAGGAATAAATATATTTGAATTTATGTGTTGTTGTTGGGTGGTTTTTATTATTATTTGCAACACATTCAGCTACTCAGAAAGTAAAATATGAACCCTAGCGAGAGAAAAAGATTAAATATAATGGCAGATTTTTGAGGTGTTGATATGTTTTTCTGGTAGTCGTTTCTCATTATTGTATATTCAGCTATGCTTGTTCTCTAAGTAGTGAGAGCTGAACATTAAAAATGGTTATTCTTTCTGCCTCGCCCTTCCTCCATCATAAAGTATCTACCCCCTGATTTCTTATGTATGTGTCATTAGGTGTTTATTCTTATATTCCCTTTGTTGGGAACCGCCTGTCACCGTATTTTTTTTTTCTGTTTATGTTTCAGTCGACCTCTTCAGGATGGAGATATTATCAACATTGATGTCACGGTGAGTAATTCATATAAGAAATAGTCTTTGATCAACTTTAGAATCACTAGTAGCAACAGGAAGAATAGCGGATTGAAGATGGGGGATGCACAGATGGATGTGCTGTTTACTTCTGAGCCAAGGCACAAGCAGCTGGTTTCCTTTTTTGTTTTTAACTGTGTGTTTATTCCAGCTAGACCCAGGCCTGACTTGAATTTAGGACTGGAATCAGATGCACTGAGATCAATGTTGGCCTAAGTGAAATGTCAACCCAATCCTGCTATGTGTCATGTTTTTGAGAAGGTGTAATTGTTATTGATCCACTGTGTAGTTAATGCAGAGCACCACAGTACTGGGCAGCAGCTGAAGATAGATATGTATGAGATGAGCTAACATGAAGAAAGCCAGCATTTTTCCTTCACTCTGCCAAGATTGATCTTCCTCTTCCTGCTGATTTTGAGTGGGGCCTGACATTATCTTACTCTGTCATTAGAGGCTACATTGGCCTGTGTATGTCAGTCTATTTGGACAGCAACTCTTTTGCTAGCCGTGTTCCCTACGTTTATTAAAATCCCTGAAGGTAGTGTTGTGTTCCATTTCTGGTATAAAAGCCCTGAACCTTTTGCACAGAAACAGAAATAGTGTGATATAACTATGACTTAATATTTCCATAGAATAGTCAATTATAGCTATTTAAATAAACACCGTCTGGATTTTCTTAGGAGCAAGAAAGTGTGGAAACTGGAAGCCTAATTCTCATTTCATTTGTATATATATATATAAAAAAAAAAAAAGCTGTCTCTTGCAGAAGCTTTTTTTCTTTTTACTGTGCATGTTTTTGTTTTCCCAAAGTTCAGTGTATTTCTAATATGAACACAGATGTCTATTGAATCCCGCTGTTGCTTTGCAATAACATGTCA